>VCRD01002364.1:4190-72669 GCA_006783055.1 Trinorchestia longiramus | reverse complement strand
GAGTTGGCATTTAGACGAGGGGGCATTTACAAGAAGGGGCATTTACAAGAGGGGGCACTTACACGAGGGGGCATTTACACGAGGGGGCATTTACATGAAGGGCATTTACATGAAGGGCATTTACATGAAAGGCATTTACACGAGTGGGCATTTAGACGAGGGAACTTCTAGGAGATGGGTAAGGCAGTTACATGATAGGGGAGGTCATAGGAGGCCATTTACTTGGGAAGACCGCGCCAATATTTACTTGTCTGTCTTAACATTCAAATAAGACGCAACTTCTACAGAACATTGCAGCCAGGAAATACCTAAACTCAAGTAAAAATCAGCGACAAAATTGTTTAGATAACTTACCATACGAACCAAGCATTGGCTCAAACACTTCAAGTTTTGTATGGCTAACAATAGGTGGAATACCGTTCAAGAACGCGAGTTTCATGTCCCCTTAACTACGACCAAACATTCAGAGGCTGTACTAATTAAAGTTCTTTGCCGGTGTCCACGCAATGATGAAAATCAGCAAGGATTTCAGGAAGCTTTAAGATAATTTAAAATACATTGAAAGAAAGAACTTTTATGAATTGAATGTAAATAATCTAAAACCGTTTTCAGGAATGAACTTTTATGAATGAATTATGAAAATTCTAAACCCGTTTTTAACACTTTGACTCCGAAGTGGTACGTATGTGTACCACTGAGGTTAGGTTCTGTAATTTTTTCAGATCCTTCTAGTGACTATGCGTACAAAGTGAAGATTTACACCAGTCAGACAATCGGAGGCAACGTGTTAAGGAACTAACTTTAACCCTTTAGCGACCAATTTGTTTTTCTAGTTTCTACATTTAAGCTCACAAAGCTTAGTTCAAAGACTAAGCAATGAAGCATGCTTAGAGCCAGGCAGCCAAAAGAACGACGCTGTAACATGCCGAAGCGTTCAAACCTAGTGGCAACATCATATTGCTCACTGTTTAATTATTAGAACAATTCTCCCAAAGACCGTGAAAGGCGACCGAATAATCCACTTGGTCGCTAAAGGGTTAATGAATGGAAGATGAGAACTTACCGTTTTCAAGGCTCAAAAGTTTGGTTCAACAAAAGCAAGAAGCTTTGAAGTTTATGATGGACGTGCACAACTTGAACCCACGCCAGCAGAAACTTTGTGATCTACTGATAGATTTTCTTTATCTTAAGGAATTATGGACGATATAACTACGGAAGATGGCTGCCTCTCACATCCCATAGAGCGAGTCCAACTTTCTGGTTATTCTTCACTGCGCGTGAATGGACCATTTATAAACACCAGTGATGATGAAACAGATCATTGTATCACGGTGAAATATTTTTTGGATTTAATTCAATGATGAACCACTAACGTCGCAAGAAAGCATTTTGTAGCAGTAACAGCCTCATCTCACCGAGACGAGTAACGACGAGGCTGTACCAAAAAAGGTTAAACATCAAAGACAATTGTACAAAAAAAGAGCTCACATTCACGATCATTCACACAACCATCCGGGAGAAAAAAGTAATAACAATTCAAAGCCGACAATATTAAGATTGCAGGGAAGGACTCAAGCAGACATGATGGCTTTTTATTAAGGAAGGAAATAAACTAGCAGGATGTGACCTTCGTTTGCCTACATGGAAACAGAATTAAGGCAGCATTTACGTCTCTGCAGTTTACATAGCAAGAAAGGAAAAAACCGAAGTTGTACTGCATGCAGTGCAGCAACACTGAGTCGAGTTGTACAACTATTCAGTAATTTAGTTTAATAATTCAGTGGTTCAGTAACGAGATTTTGTGACAAAATTCCAGCACCACCACTGGCGTGACAGAACAACTGAACAAAAAGCGGTTCACTGTAGCGTTTGGGAAAAAAACTTCAAAAAAGAGGGTGGATTATTGAGAGATTTCTACGAATTTAACGAAGCTCTTCGTGCATTGGAAGCACCGTTGCTAAACACTTCTTTTTAAATTATAAAATATTTAACTCGATAGTAGATATTCTTCCATTCTGCGTTCATTTCAAGCGTGTTTACGACGTCACAGTCTAGCAAATCAAGAAATTCTGTTAATGGCACTAGAAACCGTCATACATACAATACAGTCATACATACAACACAGTCATACCGACAACACCGTCATACCGACAACACCGTCATACAGACAACACCGTCATACATACAACACCGTCATACATACAACACAGTCATACATACAACACCGTCATACATAATTAAGAGTCCAATTAGAGGAATGTTTAATTTAGAACATTTTTCTTGCCCACTTGAAGACAAGTGTCGATCATTCAACATATAGATACTAATTTATGCTTTAGAAGATAGTAAAGCAAGATGTATTCACCTTAACTCTTCTGGTTCTTCGTAGTTTAAAATTCAAAAATCGCATATTCCAGTTGTGAAAGCATTTGTTGACAAAAAGAAAACCTTGCACTTAAAACTAACCGATTAATAAGGACATTATAGTAAAGAAATACCTTACTTCCAATTGTCAGTGCAGGTGACTGACTGCACTGATCACTGCAATCCTGTGCCACACAGTGGAGTTGACTGAAGTAAATAAACGTGACTGCACTAAACTGAGTCGCACTAAACTGAGTTGCACTAAACTAATCAGATGCACAAACACGGCGTTGACGGTAAACTGGATACGGCAACAAAATACAGACAAAAAAAACAGAAGTTTTCGGTATCCCTCACAGCAAGGTGATACTTCACTGCCTTTTGCTGAACTGCAGCGTCTCAACGACCCCCATACGATGTGCAGACTTCTTTAATTTCCTGTATTTACAGGTGGTGGACAAAATAATGGAAACACCTTCAAAAATCAACAAATTATAATTTAATATGGTGTAGGTCCGCCTTTNAAAAGAAAACCTTGCACTTAAAACTAACCGATTAATAAGGACATTATAGTAAAGAAATACCTTACTTCCAATTGTCAGTGCAGGTTACTGACTGCACTGATCACTGCAATCCTGTGCCACACAGTGGAGTTGACTGAAGTAAATAAACGTGACTGCACTAAACTGAGTCGCACTAAACTGAGTTGCACTAAACTAATCAGATGCACAAACACGGCGTCGACGGTAAACTGGATACGGCAACAAAATACAGACAAAAAAAACAGAAGTTTTCGGTATCCCTCACAGCAAGGTGATACTTCACTGCCTTTTGCTGAACTGCAGCGTCTCAACGACCCCCATACGATGTGCAGACTTCTTTAATTTCCTGTATTTATGTGCTAGATTCCCTTATCCTAATGCCATAAACGCGGTACACGACATGAAATGTGAAGAAATTCATATATAATACACAAAAATACAAAAACGTGAGAGAAACGTTTCGTATATTCTCCAGTAATATCTTACCTTGTACCCAAAAAAGAAAATCGATCACTAGTAAAAGAAACTAGAGTCAACAAAATTTGATAAAAGTTAACGATAAATCATTAATGTAAGCAGATTCTTTACACGTCAACAAAGAAAGCTTTAAAAGTTCACCTAGAACAAGCATCCAGGAAGTAACTTACAGTCCCGTCTCTTCCTACCCACACGTAGCAATTGCAGGTATGCCTTCCATGTGCCTGTGCTCATTAGAAAGTGAAGTGCTGTCGAGTATACAGAACATCTTACAGGTGCTCAACCAATGGGCGTGTTCGACAGCCACACAAGGTGAAAAAAAAACTACTACTTCAGCTAGAAGATAAAATAAATTTTGGAGACAATTTTCCCATAGTGAATTAGTGAGATATCTGATAAAACACGCCCCGGTCAGTCATATTGTCCCCTATTGGGTGTAATCCAAGTACGCATGTACATTAACCTCCAACACAATCAGTTTCATTGAGCACATTATTAAATTAATTCAAAATTGCGCACACACAAGAGCTGAGCAGGTCCTTGTGATGCCACAGCAGGCATTGAAAGCCAACCCGGCGTGAGCCCTGCGACTTGAGCGTGTGAATGAAATACGATCGAGCTCCACCGACCACTCCCCCATCAGTATTGAAAACGAATCTATTGCTTAACTCATACAAAAATATGGGGAAACTTAAAGTCACACACGAGCATATACCGTAGTAAACGCGCTAATATACACACACTCCGGAAACAAAGAAATTGTAAGGCAGTCTGGGGTCAGCTGACGCACGAACATACGCCCGCACAACACCGCAGCTAAGAACCAAATGATTCCTTACGCATGCGTAGAGCGATAGTAGGAATGTCAGCTGAGCGTGGGGCTTTAAATTCCTGGCCAGCCATCCGTTTTCTCTTATACCCGTTGTGTCTAAATCAGTTTTTCAACTATACGGAACAATTCTTTCTTAAGTACTGATAAGAATACTTCTGAAAATCACTGAATGGTCTGTAATTCTTTACCACTTCATTTTTTTTAGCTGTGTTTGTGTAATATATCTGTTATTTTAATATATTTGTGACCCATAACATAAGATATCTCACACTAGATCTACAAATTGTTTGATACCAAGAAAACCCTGGTGTAATTGAATATTGGTTTACGTATTCATTTTCCTGGAAAAAAAATATATACGAAAATAACCTGGGGTATATTTAAAATCTTTCCACCCAAATAACTGGTGAAAATATATATTTTTACAGTTGATTTTGTATTATAATGAATATTATTTCAAAAGATTGGGTGCTAGGCAGCGTATAATAAAGAATATGTCACATACACGATCGACTCTGAAATTATTTTTGTCTCCCATTAAAAGTCTCAGTTCAACGATTTTCTACGTTATCTTTGTTTACGAAAGCGTTCTCACCATTTTGTGGAAGGTTGCTTTGATACTGTCATGAATTCTGAAAATATGGATAACCGCGGTAAGTGTTTGTAATGTTTCATGTAATATCGTTTCAGTATTTAGTTACTATTTAAATTAAGGTGTCTTCGAATTATTAGTGGAGTGAATTTTTTCAAATTAGTTTCATAATTCGTAATGTTCGCGAAGAAAATTCATGGAGTTTGCAGTTATTTGTTCTAAATTTTACTGTGCCATTAACTAATTTAGGCATGCCTTTAAATTAGAATACTTAAAATGGCCTTATATGAAGCTTTTTGAGCAAAAAGTTTTGCTCATAACTATTCTATAATTGTCCTTTTTTTTCTTCTGGACTTGCCATCACATAAGTAGTTTTTTATTCTTTTAATCTGTCCTTTAGAAGTATTAAAATATTTCTTACAATGATTTTGGTTCCATTAGCCATGACAAAAAGCCAATGAAGTTAATATCACCCATAACTACTTAACATTTTGACAGTATTTTTTGTGATTTTAAATTAATTATCTATGCTGAGAATAGAACATAATAAAGTAAGAGAAACCAGCCATTTGACCCATTCTTGGGTTTCTAAAAAAGAAAAGCTGCTGAGTTAATTTCTAGAAGTGAGCCATGTTTAACTTGTCTCAGATGTTCAATATATGAATATTCAAATGTTTTCTCTTAAGAGGAAAAAAAATGCTTGATCAAATGCTATTAAAGTTTCATCAAAGAATTATTGGCCCACCTGCAACCATCACTCTATGCCCCATCTAATACATCCTAAAGACTGCAATACCAATAGACATATTTTGCATGCCTAGTTTTCATTCAATGCCAGGTGCCCAATGCTAGATTACCTCTAACACAATTTTGGCTGTTTCTTTTTCTAGGTTTCTCTTCTTTCATTTTTTTCTATTTGTTCAAACAACTTTATTACTCCCAACTATTTTATGTGACAATTTTGTTCTAGCATTTCATTTGCCTCTGAATCAAACTGTCATTGATATAATATACTCGTGTCTTATTTTAAATACTTTGTGAAGAAAAATGATGATTAATGCATGTTTCTGTCTTTAAGATAAAATTGTTTGAATACTAATCAATATAATATGAGGTTTGTCAAGTTAAATGCTAACCTTGAATTCTATATATCTTGGACTTATAAAAATCTTACACATCATGGTAAAATTTATGCAATTCTGATAATATTAGAAGATTAATTTTTTATCTTTTGCAGGTGGAGGACCTGGAGAAGAAGTTGATCTTATGGATGAGTTACTTGACTCGGGCGAGAACTTTGACGAACTGAATGATGTTGCTGATGAAAGAATAAGTAATGATCAATGCTGATGTTATTACAGATGAATTGCATTTCAAATATGCTATTGCTTATTGTGAGATGTGTATTTAAATGCAAGTGATTTATTCATTATATACTTATAGTGTGCATTTTTATTTAAATGTAAGAAATTTGTTGGTCATCAAATGATTATAGCATTGACACTCCAGAAAGTTTTTGTAAACTGTCTTTTGTATATGTTGGTAAAATTTTTGTATACATTGTTAATTGTTTGAAACTTATATAATAGTTTTAGAAACTCCCATACTCACTTGCAATCATATGTCTTGTGTTGTGTATATTTTGTTTTATTCTTTATACATGACTAATATGGATTAATAAAATGTTACTGTAGAAATGCATAATAGGCAGACTGTGGCAGATTCCCTTTTTTGGTAGCATAAATATAATTTTTTTCTTTTCAAGGCAAAAAGAGGACAACTCGTCACTCCACAACATTTGATGCCAACAAGCAAATCACCTCTGAAAATGTTCCGAATACAAAAATAGTCAGGTTTGTTTGAATTGTTTCACAGTGTATCAGTGGTTCTTTAGATTATAAGAATTTTATGCTTGTGGTTGAGAGCTTGGTAATGAAGTTTAAAAGATATATTCAAATTTAAGACATAGAATACAACATAGATGAAATAATTATTAACAATTTTAGACTCATCCTTGAAAGTGGGAGTCTACAAGCAATTTACATCACAAAATAATGCATGAATGTATAAAAATTGGACTGCTTAATAGGCTTCATTTGTAGCATATACTGTTCCAGTGATTGCTGTTTGTTGATAGTTGTATCATGAGTGGAAATAACTCAAAGATAATTTTCATTTTATGAATCTCATCTCCCCTTTGTCAGAAATAAATCTTAGGCTATGATACACCAAAAACTTCATGTCTTTTCCCAGCTAACTCATGTATGCATAAATATTTGCTTCAGGAGTCGCACCCGTTCAGGCACAGGCCAGTCAATCCGAGGCAGTGCAGGCCGGGGCAGCCGCCGGTCCAGCGAGGGCGGTGTTGGTGCTAGCAAGAATGGAGACACACACCAGCTGTTAGGTAGCTGCAGGAGCATGGCTGTGCTCAGTGCTGATGATGGTGATCAGATCAACTCAGGCAGGGCAGACAAACGTGGGGCCAGCAATGGTCCTGGCAATTCTGAACAGAAGAAGAAGGTGAAAGAAGAAACAGGTGAGTAACTCTGTGTTTAATTGCTTGTTAATGTAATAATCCTGTCATCTTTGGCAGAATTCATTATCTTGAGTTGAAGTATTTTGAAAAGAAAATCGAAGAGAAAAGAAATGAGTACCAGTGAACATGGTATGAGTACTGTACTTCTAATTAGCTGCCTGTTGAATTTCATTTTATTTTAAAGTTTTCATGTTCTAGTTTGTGTAAGTTGTATAGTTTTATTTTCATTCAATCTCATTTTATTCAATCTTGCTCATAGTTATTTACTCAGGCAAGTTATTTGTGTCTAAACCTATGACTTAGTTGAAGTATTTTTCCCTGAAAACTATAGTTCATTTTGCAAGTTGGGAAATGAGTTTTTTTGCCATAGTTTAGTCTAGTTCTTGAAAATTGGGTGCCATAATATACTTTGTTCTATAGAAAATGCTTGTGTTTTATCTTTCTTGCAAATTATGCAATTGATTTAAGAAAACTAAAATTTGTACCTTCATATCCTGCTACATAGGTTCCTAATGTCTCTCATCTGAACTATTTAGTTTACTTCATCTTCTATCTAATATCACTATGAATTCATAGCCATTTCAGTAGTTGCCATATATGTATATTGCAGTAGCACTACTGGGATGTGTATTTATTGCATTCTGAACATTGCCTGGGCAGTAAAGTTACTTATGGTGCTAATAATTTTTAAAAATTCGGTTTTAAAATCCTGAATTCTAAATTATAGTTTAGATGTTAAGGTTGGCAAATATGTGTGTATGTACTTTAAATTTTGTTGCTGAATACTCAGGAAATAAAATTGGTCTGGATACTGAAAATAAAAATGAAATTTTCTTCTCTTCAAGGCATAATTAAATAAAATAATACGGAGGGCTTTGTAGTGACACTCCTGCTGCTCTAGTGACCTTGTTACATAAATATATTGTATGTCCATTAACTTTCATGACATATGTTATATAACTCTTAGTGATATCTTCAACAAAAGAACGTTGAAGTAATTGGTTAAAAATTTTAACACGTGAAATATATTGGAACATTTCTTTTTTATTTGAGTATTTGTGCAGGACAATATTTCTTCTTTCCTATTGAGTGACATTGCTTCATTTTACATATATCATGAAAAGCCTTAAATATTAGTATGAAGTCTAACCATAATTTTTCCATTAACACCTTTCAGTTTGACTATATTTACCTTGAAATTTCTTGAAGTGATTGAAAGTGTCGTTGTCCTTGTAATGTACTGCAAGTTAATTGATCTTTCAGTTCCGAAGAAGAAAATTGAGGCTCCGAGCAACAGCAGCAAAGACATGGATGAGCTCACTGACGTAGACGATGATGAGCTCATGGACTTCGAGGACTCCCCTCGCCCTAGTGAGAGGGGAGGATCGTCAGGGGGTGACCATAGGGCCTCAAGGGAGCCCTCCTTCAGTGGTGCATCTAGAGAGTCGTCTGTCTCAAGGAATCAGTCTCGTGAGTATAGAGAGATTTTGTCTGTAGAAAACAGTTTAATGATTCCTGCAAAACTCGGCTCTGTAGAAAACAGACTCGTGGAAAATGGGGCTCAACTGTCTGTAGCAACTAGTCATGTGAGGGCAGGGAGACGCTTGTACCTATAGAAAACAATTTTGTGGGTAGAAAGGGAATCTTTTGTCTGTTGTAACTAGTCGTGTTTGTAGCAATTAATCTTGTCTGTAGCAATTAGTCTTGTCTGTCTCAAGGAACTAGTCTTGTGAGTGATATAGGATAATTCTGTCTTTGGGAAATAGTTCTGAGTCAAAGAGGACTATTTTGTCTGTAGCAAACAGTCTCGTAAACGAAGAAAGACTCTTCTGTCAGTAAAAACAGTCTCTTGAGGGAATAAAGACTCGTATATCAGTAGGGAATAGTGTTATGAGTAAAGAATCTTATACCTGTAGAACATGGTCTTGTAAGTGACATGATCTTTTTCTATGTAGAAGTTAGTGTCAAGGTTGAATACAGTTACGATTAGAATCAGTTACTGCACAGTTCTCATACGGTAGCACTATTGGAATACCTGCAATGGAAAATGTTTTCTTCATAGCAGCTTGTGACTCGCAGTCATCCACTCTCTAGTAGTCGCTTGTGTCGACGAAGTGTATTTGCAAGCATTGGTGTTGGTTTTTAAAGTAAAATAAAGCTCTATCCTTGATTCTGGTTTGTTCTCCTGTTCATTATGTATGTGATCAATTTTTCCCATTTTCAGATTGAATAGTTTTCTTCAAGACCGTTCATCTCGTACTAGTATTTGCTTTACTGTTCACTTTTGTAGAATTAGAGGTTATGCCAAGTGTAAGTTCTTGAAGAGTTTGTGCCAGGTGTGATGCTTGAAGAGTTTGTGCCAGTTCAGGGAATACGTGCGAATTGATATGATCTTTAGTTTTACAATTTATTGGAATGTATTGTATATATAACAGAATATATTTGATGTATGTAAGCATATAATCTATCGTCTTGTGGTCCTGATCAGCGGCTCCTGCTGACGATGATGATGCTGACAATTCTGACAGCGGACGGTGCAATGACGACAGCAGCAACAAAAGAAACAGGAGCTCCTCTGTCCGGAGTGATCGTGCAGGCGAGTTTGTGATGTATAGGAAGCAAATAATTGTACAAGAAAAGCTGGAGAAGTGGAGATCGTAGACTCCAAATGGTGGGTGATAAAAGGAAGTGACGGAGCCAATACCGTCGTAATTAGATACGACTAGATGAGTGAATGAGATTCTGGAGGAATTAGAAGTTTATTCTCCCGAATAAGTAGCTCACAACTAGAGGAATCCATAACCAAATGTTGCATATTATTTTCCCCATATCTTCTAGTACAATTATTTTGTGTTTCCTTGAATATTTAATTTTAAAAATATTTGGTGTAGTGGAACTTTTTTCCATACAAATAATTCACAAATCTACTAGTTTGTTTGCTTTAATACTCCGAAATTTTAGTATGGCATCTAGAAATTTAGGATGAATCCGCCAATCACCTAACAATGTAAATTCACTAGTGCAAATTATGACAGAGTTTCAATACCGTGCTATTTACCTCGTTTTGCCAAAGTCTCCCTTCATCACTTGCAGACCAAAAGGAAGATGTTGAAGAGAAGGAAACGGAGGGTGTGACCACAGCTGCCACTGGCAAGAAGAAGTATGACTACCTCACTAAAATAAATTATTTATTCCGAGAAGCTAGATTCTTCCTGATGAAGTCCAACAACGAAGAGAACATCACACTTTCTAAGTCCAAAGGCGTGTGGTCAACTCCCCCTCAGAACGAGACTAAAGTGAACCAAGCCATCAAAGAGTGCCGCAACGTGATTCTTATCTACTCCGTGAAGGAGAGCGGCAAATTCTGTGGCAAGTGTTCTCTTTTGTCCTCTGTTGTAGGACTTGGTAGCTGCTAGCAGTAAGTGCTAACGTGCCTCTAGTGACTGGTGACCGAATGTGCTAACGTGCCTCTAGTGACTGGTGACCGAATGTGCTAACATGCCTCTTGTGGTTGGTGACAGTATGTGGTAACGTGTCTTTGAGAAACGTCAATTATTGACGCTGAAATGCCGTCCATTCTATTAGTTCCTGTAATCGTATTTTGGTGAGCAGAAACTCTTTGTGCTATGTAGAAGCGCCCATGACGTACGCGATCGCCTTTTGTTGTTTGTTCTCAAGTGCTATGTATGTATTACCTAGTCGTCGTCTAGCCTCTTCAAGCAATGAATGAACAGCAAGTTGTGGCTGTTTGTTACTGTACCCTGTAAGCCTTGGAGGACAGCTGTGTTGAATTTTGTGTTTCAATAAAGCTATGAGTAGCTAATGTGGTTCAGTAGCACATTAGTTTTACTACGTAAGAGTATATTGGAAGTCAGGATTATGACTGAAATAACTCCATGCCACTCCATGTTACTCGTGAGACGCAGAGAAACTGGGGTGAAGCATGAATTTTCATATCAGAAACTAATGTGAATATACCGTGGGTTAATTCACAACTTACTGGGGTATTTGTTCATTTTAGTGTTACCTGATTAGATGAGGCCACAATGTGCAGAATATAAAGTATCAAAGATACCAGCTTCTTGAGCGGAACTAAAATCCACACTCATGACATACAGGGTGTCCCAACGTTGCGGAACCCCAAATTCTTTTCACATGGTCAACCGTAACTCGTGAACATTCACGTGCGTTAATGACTAAGCTATGCACCAGCAACTGCATGTAGTTTAAGCATTGTATTATGGATACTGCTATAAAAACTCAATTTTTGAGTTGCGTCGGTTTGTGTTCGAGTCCCGTAACTCTAGGATACCTTGGAAACTTTTGATTTCCTCCTCTGAATTCAGGCTGTGATACCTTGAAAGAAAGATGTAGAATTTCTTCATTTTTACGGGTTTGATATTTTTGGGCTTTGTGGTAAAATAAGGCATACACATACACTCTGTAGGAAGTAATTGAAATGTAACTCTGTGTTTGTGACAGGGTTTGCTCGAGTGGCAGGCGAGAGTCGCAGAGACCTGCCCTCCGTCAGCTGGGTGCTGCCGCCCGGGCTCTCTGCCCGCGCCCTAGGAGGAGTCTTCACTCTGGACTGGATCTCGAAGTGAGCCCATCTTATCTTTATATTAATGACGTCCTAGTTTTTGTTCAGAGCGCCCTTCTATTCTCTAATGCTGGTCCATTAAATAATACATCCTTCGGCCTTCCAATTCTTGCTCTTTATGAAACGTTCCCCCCTGCCTTCCAGTTGTTGCCATTGATATCATGTATCCTTCCGCCTTGCAACTCTTGCCCTTACAGGGCTTGCAAGTCTACCTTCTATTCGTTCTCAATTCTTGTTCTATTTCATAACTATTGTCATCTCCAATTCCTCCTATGTGCATGTCATCTAACTCTGTGACCTCATTCCATTTAATTTCAAACTGAATTGCATCTTCTAATCTCGTGCGCTGCTGCATTGTAATGAATTTTTCATATTAGTTATGTCATATATGTCTGCTCACTTTTTTTATTTAACGTGCTTTTCATACTATTTCCTCCTATGAACCTCATTTTGTATTTTATTGTCACATTTCCATGAAATTCATTTATATTTGACTTTTGTCGTTTCTCAGGAAGGACTTGCCGTTCTCTAAAACTCTTCATCTCTACAATCCCTGGAATGAAGGCAAATCTGTTAAGATTGGTAGAGACGGACAGGTAAGAAAGTGTTGAGCGAGCAAATGCTGAGTAATCAGTCGTCAGTTTTTTTCACATTGTCTCTTTTCGTTGTTGCGATGGAAAAATGATTGGGTGCTTTTTATCCGTACAAATTTTCTGGGAATATTGTCTTATTTTTTTCAGAAAAGATTTAATAATTTCTGTATCGTGTACTGTTTCTGCTACTGTAGTAACTAATTTTACATTCCTGCAATTGCTTTCATAATTTTTTCTCTCCTTGGGCATTTTGAATTCGTCATTCATTAAAGGTTGGCCATTCTATGGCACTGACTTCGATTATGTGACCCAGACCAGCAATTTCATTCAGAACTAATATGACATTCTCCTCATAGTGCGTGCACGTCAAGATGGCATTGTCGTGCCATGCAAAGATAATATTTGAGAACTAGCAGACTAATGCAAACTCTGACAAAATGTTATCTATGGGGTCGTAAGCTGTCTGCAGATTCATGTTGCACATGCTCCAAACATTGAAGCTCGGCTGTGTTGCATTAGTTTTGTTGTTTCGCCTTTGTCAAGGGAACGCCTTTGTTCATGTGTAATGCTGCTGCTCTGCTTCATTCCCCCATCAGGAAATCGAGCCCCGCGTGGCAGAGGAGCTGTGTCGCCTGTTCCCCAAAGACGAGACCATTTCTTTGACGTCAGCTCTGCTGCGCAGCAAAAAACGAGCCAAAGCCACCGCCGGGTCAAACCGTGGTCCCATACGGCGACCGCTTCTGTTGCCTGGCGAGCGCCGCAATGCTGGCAGAATGGCGGGCGGCAACTTCAACTCAGGGGCTGGAAACTATAATAATTTCAATTATCGGTCTGGAGATAACTACTACGGTGGAGGCTTTCGATCCCGAGGAGGTGGAAGAGGTGGAGATTTCCAGCAGCGCTCACGAGGTGGTTTTGGTGGAGACCGACGTGGTGGAAACGTCCGTCGTGACGCCGGAGGAATGGGCGGACGACAGGCTTTCCGTGGTGGCCGGTCAGACTACTTCAGGTTGGTCGCTGAGCGGCGCCGTGCTTCTGCTTCTATGCCAGCTGGCGCCACAGAAGTATTTCGTGACTTGCCAATTGGGGCCACAGATGGATATTGTGACTTATCAGCTGGGGCCACAGATGGATATTGGGACTTATCAGCTGGGGCCACAGATGGATATTGTGACTTATTAGCTGGGGCCACAGATGGATATTGTGACTTATCAGCTGGGGCCACAGATGGATATTATGATTTGCCAGCTGGGGCCACAGATGGATATTGCGATTTGCCAGCTGAGGCCACAACAAAATACTGTTGGCTTTTGCCTGCTGGTTAAGTTTCATACCATGAAAATGGTTGCAAGTTCTCTGCTGTCTATTGGATGATGTGCCTTCACGGTCGAGGAGTAGTGGAGTGTTATGGCACTCGTTGTGTGAGCAGAATTGAGGTGTGTGTTGAGCGCTTCGCTTGGATGGACTGTGTCTCAAGACCATTGTTCTATGTGGCTTCTGAGCGCACTTTTCTGATCCAGTAACTGTTATTATTATTAGTTGCTCTGACCAGCTGTCACATGCAGCCCCTGTGAAACATTGTTTAATCAGAGTCTAAACCAATGATTATGGTTTCGAAGCTCTCGGCACTTACCTAACATGTTCGAGCTCAGATACAGGGTGCGGCAACATAATTTCCTTTTTTTCCTTTTTCAAAACCTTTTGATAAAAAGAAGTTATGTTGCTGTACCCTGTATGTTCAGAGTTGCATTGATTAATTTTTCATTGTTTTTATTTATTGAACGAAAGCACGTTCGAAAATTGATCAAATACGGATATAAAATGGGAAAAATGACAGTTTCGGTCGACTTAACGTACGCAACTGTGTACTTGTGAATCGGGAAGGAAGTATTTGGTCGGCTGCATTTGGAGAGTCATGCTAGTCGAGTTCAGTAAGAGGTATAAGTAAATCAAGCCTTGCACGTTCAGGATTGGAGTAAATCCAATTATTCTGCTACTCTAGTGTGAGAATGTGAGAAATACCCGTGCAGTATTAGAAAAAATTTCTTACGTATAATAGCTTTGATATATGGACTAGAACTCCTTAATAGGACGTAATTTAGAAAGCTTCTGTATTTCCCAGTTTATTTGCTTCTCCCGTACATGACAAACACAACACAGTTCTAGCTTTCAGAGCACAATACTGTGCCTCTGACGTTGCCAGTCTTCGTGTTAGAGTCAAATGACATCAACTTGGGTTTCGTTTGATATTTAAATTTACACAATTAATTTTGAATGGCCTAATTAATTTGAAAAATAGTTACAAAACGCGTACTGTTTCGATCGTTTTGTGGGTTTGTAATATTCTATTTGAAGGTCAGGTCTGTAGGCTATACTTTTCTGATATTCGTCTTATATTTATTAATTGCTTCTGTAGGCCATGGTACTCTCTGACTTGAATTCCGAGTTATTGCATTTCGGGTTAGCGTCAACAATTGTTTTGTATTTATTCACATTCTGTTGATATTTTTTCTCTTCAAAACTGATTTAATTTTTGGGTGAATTCATATCTATATTTTCTTAATTTTTTCATGTTATTTACATTTACTTCTCTAAAAAAATCGTTTTTATCTGCTGGTTATCAAGTACTTCATTTGACACTTATATTTTTGTCTCCCAATTGAGAACTCATTTGCAGATACCAGTATACTACTGGTATGGCCAAATAATTCATTTGGTTTTTGTCGATCGTAAAATTTACTGAAGAACCGAAAAAGACTTTTGCCAAGCCTATAGCTAGTTTCCTCTTCACGCAGCCACAAGCTGAACAGCTCTTGTGCCACGAATTAACCTTTTTTGGGATCTGTTTCCCTTTTTGGATGCTTGTTAGTTTTGCGGTGTTTCTTAGTCTGAATCCATAAGAGCCACGATGCTTGAATCTTAATGAGATAATTCACGAATCTCTGCCGTTTTGATTGGATTTTAAGGCTTTCAGATATTACTGACAGCATGTATTGGGGCCCACGTGCCGTACAAGAAAGTTTTCCATTAGAGATATTGTTGATATTACATATTATTTACAAACTTTTCTGAGGCAATGCCATAAAATTCTTTAGACTATTTGAAGTGTTCATCGGTGATATCTGTTCTAGTGCTTTTTATGCAGGGGTTAGTGTGCTGTCCAACAGTTAAAATTAATACTTTTGTGAACTTTCAGTGTCATATACAATTACTGTCGAGTTATCCAAGTGCTTCGTCTGCTCTAGTGGTTGTTGTGACCAAGAAATTTTCATTGCTCCCCCAGTTATGAGTGACACCCCACAGTGCTTTGGTCTTGTCAGTTTAGTATGCATTTTTTAAATGGAATTGGCACAAGATTTGTCCAGACTTGTAGGCTTTGCTTTACAGCTCCTTCCTCTTCTCGTTTACATGACATTAATTTTCTATTCTTTTCACAGCTCGTGGAAACATATATTTTCTCATGAGTGTTCTTATTTCTTGAAGAAGTGGACTACATTAATCGTGCTCACGTTGAATTATACAGACTATCCAGTGCGTGCGCTCGATGCTTTAAAAAGTATCAAAAGCATTCTTTATCTTATAGACTGTGTAGTGAAGATTGACCAGTGATACGTGCCTTGTGGACTGCAAAGGACTTAGTTCAAGCCTAGCTTACTATAGAAATGGTGTCAGTGTAGTGAGCGTTTGGTGTTGATATTAATGTGTGGACTAGTTCAGTAATCTTGGTGGCAAGCATACCTGTGTAGACTCCTACATTCAGTTGTGTCATTAGTGAAGAGCTAGATATGGAGTTCTGCCTGTGGTGTTTTGAGGTCTTAATTCTTCAGGGATTTGTTTAGGACAAGACTGCTCAATGCCAGTCTTGTTCTACGTATCCTTAAAGTAATCACATCATAAGAGGTTGGATATCGTCTGCAACTCACGGTTTGTACTGAAGAAGGACATCACTTGACGCCATGGTCCATCGACTTCAATGGTAAAGGTATCTACCTAACCTACTCTGATAAGAGGAATGCTATATTTTAAGATTCTCAATTGCTCGATGCCAGTTGAGGATCGTATACTTTATATTCCTTACATTTAATAAAACTGGAGAAGCGTTCTCAACTGCTCAATGCCAGTTGAGAACCATTGGACAGACGAATCAAACTGACGTCTTGGACCGGAATCAACGCTGGTTTGAAACTGCTTGATGCCAGTTACAAATCACATTGAGGCGCACCCCTTGTATTTTGATGAGTAGGAGGTTGTCAACTGCTCGATGCCAGTTGAAACCCGTCGATGGTACAAACTAAACTGACAGATTGAACTTGATTCTGTCTTGGTTTTTAACTGCTCAATGCCAGTTATAAGCCAGTATGAGTACTACTTGCATCTCCGCTAGATTCGAGGAATTGGTATATAACTGGGGAAAGCCGTTTAAAAACCGTATGTGGCCAAAGCCTGCACTGCAGGAAATCGCCCGTGGTTGTGCTGGTCGTTCTGAGCCGTGCGAGGCGCTCTTCTGCTCTATACCGGTTCTCATTGAGCGACACTGTCGTGATTTGGCTGCTTCCATACCAAATTTAGTCGTACTAGAAACTAATTTTCGTACACGTCTCTTGCTATTTTGGCGAAATTTTAAAAGTTCTGTTTCTTCAAGTGAAACTAGCCCTTGCTTTTTGTGAACCTCAATGTCACTCTACTAATGGACTCGAGTTTCTGCATCCAAGCATAGGAAGTGGCATTTTCTGAGATTTCACCCAAAACTTGTGTTGTTGAAAGTGGATCATTAAGTTCCATAGTTTGTCAATTATTTTAGCCAGTTGCATCAATGTGATTTTGTTTGTTACTTTGTGAACTTATTAGAAGTCAAATTAAATTAAAATTTCAAGATTTTGAAATATCAAGAAAAAAATGAGATGCTCAATTTATAATTGTGCATTATTATAGTTCAATTTCTTGGTGTTTTCCAAAAACCACAATCATTAAAAGTTGGTTGCTATGATGGAACAGTTGCTTTCTGGTGCTAGTGTTACTTATGGCATCTCAATTCAAAAGCTCCTTAATCCGTACCAAAGAGTGACATGAACTGCTGCAGGTTGGGTTCTCTAAATCTGGATTTTTATGGTACATTGTAAGCAAGTTGAAGAGCAAACGGAGACTTGTCTGTTCAAGAACAACTCTTGCGTCTTGTTCCCTACCTTCGTTCTTAACTTCACAAGAAAAAGGGTGAGTACTTTCCTATTGTCTCTAGTAGGAAACTCGTGATTATGTAAATGATTTGACCATCTGAGTTTCTCCAAGTCTCCTACTAGCTGCAAACGTTTCATCAGAGAACTGTTTTGCTCTGATTACAGCCACATGTTTTCATAGTGATAGTGAAGTTTTGCTTAGCTACAGATACAGTATTTTCTTCTAAGCAGCAGTTTAGGGAAAAATTTTATTAAATATACTCATATGCTCAATTGTAGCTTCTATAAAGTTTCTGGGGAGAAGAGAAGTTTTACATTCTGAGTACTTTTTTAATTTGAATTATCCCTGCCTTTTTATAGTATTTCATCAATGTTTTGCATAGCTGCACATGCTTTTGCTAAGAATTATCTTCCAGTTGGACAATGTTGATTTATTCCCTACAGAGTTTAATGTTGGTATTGAATATCAATGTACAATTTTTACTCTTCAAGAAAGATTTTGAAGCAACTTATTTCCATGACAATTGAAGAAACTTTAATAGTTAACTTTAAGTTTTACTGTGGTTTTTAGAAAGTTTTTGCCTTGAGCTTTATTTGAAGCTTCAAACTACTTACCAAGCTGGAGAATACACCTCTGGTTTGCCCTAGCAAACTCTGTACATTGCTAGTTTGCATTTACTTCATTGTAGGTAAACTAGCACATGGCAGTACTGAGCTGAAGTTGTTTAGCCAACCATTTGTGACACTTTCGAGTCAGACTTTTGCATTTTTGGACAACCTGTGAAGCTTCAATTAGGTGAATGATGTTTTCACTTTTTGAACTTTGTGTTGTAGCTGGGCAGAGAGTATGAATTTAAACTTATTTCAGGTGTCATTACTAGTGGTTTTGCCTGCTGCCACTTGATTTTTCATTGTTTATAGGTAGGCTCATTAACCTGATGTAACAAAATTTACTGAATATGTGACATTGACAGCTAATGTTAGTGTAGCTATAATATTTGAATTTTGAGACTTGTGAACAATTGATATTAATTAGTATAACTTGCTAAAATACACAGTACCACAAAGAGGGAGACAGCTCTTAATGCTTTGTAAGGCCCATCCTGTGTCAATTCTTTTATGATGGGAATTCTTTTGAATTATGCTTTATTTGGACATCTTCTGGCAAGTTCAAGGTATATTTATTATTATGAATCTGTTTATCACATCATCAAGGTTAGTGAGTGATGAACTCTTTTCCCAAAATTGTCTTCAAAATGACCAGAAGTTGAGCATAAAATGAATGTTTTTCAATGTATGTCTTTTTGCAAGAAATTTTATTTGCTGCCCCTTTTTATCTTATATTTCACTTTGTGTTCCTTGTGTTATACAAAAGTTTTTAATTATGACTCTTGATGTTATCTTTTATGTAATATTTGTGGAGGTATTATCTATTAGTATACACAACATTCCACTGTGTAAATCATATTTTAAATCAATTTCAGTGGAACCTCACTATTGGAATACAATATGTTCCAGGAAGCTGTTTGAATTGCAATGCATATGGATAGTGAAAAAAATTTCTACAACAAATAATGTAAATCTGGTTAATCCATTACAGACCCACATAATTGCTTATTTTAGTCTTTATAATGATAATTTAATCATGAAATACATTAAAACTTAAGAAAAACAATAACAATAGAATGAATATTATATGGTGGGAAAAAATCCTTCAGAGTTACTGAGTTGGAGACACAAGTTCCACTTTCAAACTTCCCAATAAGTTCGTTTTCCAATTCAATTGTTGTTCTCCTTGCTTTTATTTTAAGCTTGGTTGAATCACTGTTTTTTACCCCATGGCTCTACTGTTTTGAAAAAATAACAATGCATGTCAATAAAATAGTACAAAGTTCCATAAAGCTTGTGTGGATGATGCTTAACCTGCAGAAGATAGCACAAGACTGACCTGAAGTGCGATGATTGGCTCGGACAGCAACAAAGTGATGCTGTCCAAATTGCGGGAGATGCGCACGAATACGTAGTTGAATTTTATGCTTGCACAAATAGAGGCATATAAATGGTGGAATTTCACTGTTCATGTATTTGTACAATATAACAGCCCCATAAATACCGAAATGGCTATTCTGCAGGTCTTTGTACCCAGAGTTCAGGAGTTGAAAGGGCTTAGTTGTACTGCTACTCTTAAGTGATAGTCATTGTATTAATGGATCTGACTCGTCTTTTGGCCACGTTTCCATCATTGGTAAGATACCTTAGCATATTATCACTAACTTCTACGTACCAGTAATTAGCACCCTACTGTGTAACTCAGGCTGCCAAGCCCCACATTTAGGAATCATTGTGATTCCTTGCTTCTTCCACAAATAATTAGTAACTATTAAAGCTTTTGATGTGCGTGTTCCTACAGCCGTGGTGGAGGCCGTGGTCGAGGCTATGGTGCTGGAGGTGGCAGTAGTGGTGATGGTGGAAACTTTGGGGAGAGTGGCTATGGGGGAGGAGCCCTCAGGAGAAAAAGGTACGATGACAATGATGACTATGACGCAGGACCACGTGCCAAGCGGCTGAGAAACTCTCGTGAAATGGATGATGGCAAGTCAGGTATGGTCAAAGAGTATTTCTCTTGTTTTTCATTTTAATTTTCCCTCTTTTCTCTATCTTTTTCTATTTTTCCAGGGTTTTACATTTTTCCTAGTTCTTAATTTATGTTTTGGACAAGTCAAGCCTAGAGGTTTTCTGTGGCAATCAAAATCTATGGGATTATACATAGGTTAGAAGTTACCATTTATAAATAGCGCTCGACAGCAAGCAGTGAGTGGTATGAGGAACAACTAATGCCCTGATTCTTGTTGTATCTGATGTGCTGCTGTTGGGCAATACATTTATACTTTTATTATTTGTATTATACACGAGTGAGAAACGCATAACCACCTTTAGAACAAACTTCTGAATATACATTAATGACTGAATATACGGTCTCGTTTACATAGACCTTTAAGAATTGATGAATGATGTACAAGTTTTTGAGTACGTTTCACAATTGAAATGAGATCAAAACTGTTATCACCGATAGGTGAAAGAATATTACTTTTTGTGTGTTATTGTGTTTGTGAAAGGGACGTTTACAATTACTTGTTGAGTTTTTAGTTGGGAACTGATAAAATATTTAGGTCTCTAACTGAATAGTTCATCAAAGTCATGCAAAGTTTCTCAGAGACTGAGAACTGTCCTGTAAGATTTACAGTATAGGATCTAGTGGACTCTCAGGTTTTCTTTATGCTTATTTTATAGCATTATTTAAATGAACACTTATGAAAGGTGGTCATCCTTTTATTAACCATTTTGTGCATCCTGTATGCTGTTATACTGACAAAAGTAAGAGTTTAATGAAAACCCTTGTTCATTTCATGTGCGCATATTTATTCAGATTTAATAAGATGTTCTGCAACTTGCCTTGACATTGTTTCACCATTTGCCTTAGTAATGTTTTACAAATTGTCCTTAGTGATGTGTTTCACAATACAGGGGGAGGTTACAGCTCTGGGGGTATGGCTCGAGGAGGTAGGGATCGATCCCCTGCTCGCCCCACTTCACCTTACCGCTCCCTCTCGTCTTCCTCCTCTAATCCATTCAGGTAAAGTTTTTTTCTTTGGTAAATTGAAATAAAACTAAAGTTGTAAAATTATAAACTGTCAAATTACTAAGAACATTAAGAAGTGACCTCTAAAAGGGTGAATTCATTAAAGCCTGATATTAACCTCTATGATGGTTTTGATGTTTTAATGTTGTCTTTTAAGGTGCCAAACAGATTCTCTGTTGCATTCTGTCATGTTTTTTCAATATTATGAAATTTTATTCCTTGTAATGAATATTGCTTCCATCTGCTTTATCCAATGCAGAAGATCAATCAAGACTACATTTAATTTTCATATCTGTAACTTGAAGAGTACAAGTCATGTGAAGGGCCTTTGTTTTGTTAAAAAGGCACATGTGTGTTAGGTGAAACTCTGGCCCAACTTTAGCCGCATCTCCCACTCCCTCTCCTTTTAGGAGAATAGTATTTACTGTGGTATATTATATAAGGTATTTTTATAATCGTTGATTGCAGTGTGTTTTCTGCCGAACTGACTTCTGCATCGCTTTGTATATATTAGTTTCTCTAAAACCAAACTACAAAAGACGAAATGGCAAGAAAGTAATGACCACGGTCACGTCACTCACTCGTTCTCGGAGTTGTTATTCCTTTACAAACTCCTCGACTCCAGATATTCTTCCGTTATCAGGATTCTGCAGTCACTTCAGAATTTTTTGGAAATAAAAATGCAACTTTTTTATAAATACATGCAGTGACCTGTAGAACGAGTGTATAAACATGCTAATCGTTTTCCGTCTTTGATATGTCAACTATATCGAAAACATCATCATTAGGTATATCGAGTTTGTATGGTGTTACAGACGTGATGGCCACATGAGCAGCAACAGCAGCTACAGTGGCAACAACCCGCAGCAACAACAGCAGCAGCAACAGCCCACCGCCTACAGTGTACCACCTCCTAAAGCCACTTCCTGCCACTCGTCTGCCCCTCTGGTAATTAATTGCTCGTCTGCCCCTCTGGTAATTAATTACTCGTCTTTCCCTCTGGTAATTAATTACTCGTCTTCCCCTCTGGTAATTAATTGCTCGTCTGCTTCTGGTCACGGGCTGCTACAGGAGTAATTGAGGTAGTTGTTTGTGTACGTCTAGTGCTGGAGTACTGGAGGCAGCTGTGTTTCTCTGTCTGATGCTTGGCTGTAACTTGAATGCTTATGCCAAGCATTTACAAACCTAAATGTTTAGCCGGTGCTTTAGTACGGCAGGTATTCTGATATTTCTGTTGTTGAGCTACTGAGCTGCTTGTGATACCTGTTATGGTAGCCAACTGAGCCGTGGCTGTGCCTGGTAAACTTCATGTTCGTTAATCATGGGTTGATATCTGAATTTCTCACCTTTTGTATCTCTCCTATTGGTCCTTCCTCTATATTTGTTTCAAGCTCTGTACTATTAGCAAGGACCTCTTGATAGATGCATGGTTAGAAAATTAGTAAATGCGAGATAACATTTTCTTGTGCATCCTGTATTTTCCACTTGAGATAGCTCACCTTTAAGTTACTAGAGAACGTTTGATAAACCAGTGTATGATGCGACAAATCTTAATTTTTTTTATTTTACCTTTACACAAGGTTTCAGTTAGTAGTACGTCTAGTAACATTCCGTGAAGGTCAATCTGCGAGTCTGAAATACTTGTGCTAGGCGTCTTGGAGTGGAATGCTGTCATACTGCAGCTCACCCATAGTCCCTCTCTTGCATAGTCTACTGTGGAATTTATGATACATAATGAGGCATTTGCAGATATATTTTAAAAATTCATCTATTCCCTATGTTTAACTTTTATTCGTGGTTACGTTAAATGAGAGCCAAAAAGTAGCTTTTGCTCTTAACTGACTTAGCACAGGGCTTGCCAGAAGCGAAGAGATGATACATAAAGGGATAAGAAGAAGGAAATAGAAAGAGACGCTTATAAAGGAGGTAACTGAGTGTTACCGTTGAGGTGTGACAACAACAGCTGCAAGTGTGTCTTGTGCCGTGCAGTCATATCAAGACTACCTCATGAGGGAGATGCGCGACTACAGCAGCCGTGCTCCTCCATCCTCCATCCCTCCTATGGCCTTCCCGCCCCCCGTGAGTAGCTCCTTCTCTCCATTTTACTGACAATTAGGGAATTTCACTGTTATTGACTACTGATTTACTGTTCACATGAATTGTATATTATGCAGATGAACTGTATTCACTGTGTGGTGCTCGGGTCAACTTTGATAACTAATATGCTCAGTAGGCAGTATTTAGTTTTTTTTCTTATGTAATAGAGAATCAGGCATGAGTCAAAAGTGCTCAGAATATTCTGTAATTTTATCATTTGAATGTAAAGTATTAAAGCCAACTTGTCAGTTGAATCGAAATTGTTAAAATCTGGGTCTGCTAAAATATTTCACAGATTTGCTGCTGCTTTTTTTCTCTGAAGTATCCGAAAAACTCTGATCGTGTCTAGAGGTTGATATCTAATTCAGGGGATTAATTTTAACCCATTATTTTCCGATCGTCCTGACAAGTTGAGTATTAGAGGCTCAACGAATCTTTCGAATAATCAAAAAGCCATCAAGTTCTTTTGAATTCGAAGAAGAACTACACTTTCAAATAAATTACAAGGGGAATACCATATACATTTAAATTTTATCATCCATGTACAAATTGGTTGGAACACCTTCTAACTCGAATACTTCCCAATCCGAACACATTTTGGGAAGGAAATTTTGTCCTCCAATCCGAACGTGGTCTTCCGAACCGATTGAATTTTTATTCAATTGTAGCTTGTGCGTATCTTGGATTGACAAGATGTCTCTGTGTGCAGCCTCCGTTCGCCCCGCTGTCCCCCCCTCGCTACTACGACCCACCTCCCCTGCCAGACTACTCAACCGCACCCCCACCCACCTCCTCATCCTCCTCACGGTCCTCTCGCTCCGCAGGCGTCGACAAACCTCACGCCCGCTCCAGCAACGTCGAGGTGAGGTTGGGGCTTTACGTAGTAACTATTTGGTGTGAAAGAAACAAGTCCAAGTTTTGTTTCTTTTTGAGATGCGAAGAAGCAATTTGCGTTCGGGTATCAAGCTTGTGGCTTGAACTAGAAAGTCAATGCAAGAGGCATTGCTTTGATAGGCTCGTCGTCACTGTAATGGCGATGCATTTGATACCATGCACTTGATGATCACTTCTATCATATTAATGACTCGATACTAGCCTGTTCTCTTCAGTTAATGTCGTATATTAAAGGCTTTCTCTCATACGGAATAAGTAATTCACGTTTGATGTGCAGTCATACGATCGTTCAGTGGCAGAATTTCTGCAGCGCAACCGCGACCGACGGAGAGATGACAGCCGCGAGAGACGTTCGTATCGAGACCGCCGATGAGGTGCTCGCTCGCACCTAGCGGTTGCCCTGTGGCTTCTGACTCCGCCCCTAAGCTGAGCTTCGTTGTTGGCTTGAACTTACATCACAAACTTTCTTATATATTTGCGACGACAAATTTATTTTTTAATGATTAGTTGCTGTAAAAGCTACTGTAAGCAGTTTAGTCAAGTCTTAATGTCTTTTATTCCTTGTGTAGCTGCTGTTGTCAGTTGTTTGATCGCCTTGCAAGTATACTTCATCTCAAAGAAAATTCTTGAAGCGGGAGACCGAATACCCTTCTCGCCTATTTGTTTGGAAAAGTAACTTCTATTCTGAAGTAAAGAACGTTAACTGTGTTCCTATGCTCAATACTGAACACAACCTCACGATGCATAGAGTCAGAAACACAATTCCTAGCCCCGTGCTAGGGTTGATGAGTTCTGTGTGTGACAAAAACTTGAAAGTTTCTCCGGAGACTAAGGTACGATGTGTAGAATGAGCACCCATCGTACCTGCTCTTCGTGAGCTGTGTTCAGTGTTGACTGAGCGGATTGAGTCTCGACTTTCCTACTATTTATTCATAGAGACCATCTTCTTCAGCTGTTTTGGTAAATTTTGATTTTCCTGCATAAAAATCAGACTGCTAAACAAGCATGTCCTATAATAGAAGCATTTTCCTATTGTGTTGCTGATAGTCTACAGCCTAACTTTTCAAGTCCAGGCTCGTTGTACGTGAGTATATGGTATAGGTATTTCTGTTGTACTCACTGTACGGTCTTGACAACCAGCGAAGCACAAATGTTTGTCAATTGTGGTGGTCAAATAGCTACTTTTATCTACAACTAAGCCATGTAGCGGCCCCGTACCTTGATAGTCCGTATTTATGAAGCAGATACCAGGTGTTTGGCTACCCAAAAGGTTGTATAATTCTAATGGAAAATTTTGTCCTAGTATCAGACTTCAGATTTTGTTGTTATATTTTTGTTGAACTTATACAATGTTCGTCAACATACTCAAATCTCACCAAGTTGCAGGTAATTTATATTTCTGTTACTGTTATTTGTAAATCATTGTGTTATTTTTTGTTCGTGAGGTCTTATATATAGTGTAAATATCACTTTTTTATTAGGAATTATATGTACTCTCTTCGTGTTTGGGGTATTTGCCTCATTTGAATCTCTAGGATTTTGTTCGGTCGCATAAATTATGAAGTGGGCACGATGTCGGAAAAAGTGAAGGTATTCCAGTCCGCCCCCATTCAATTTAAGTAGAAATTCTCTGCAACTACACTCAGGTGTGCGTATGTAAGTTTTCTTATCATTGTTAAAGCGTAGTTTTGATCAAGTTACAAATACGAGTTTTTCATTACGTGTTTGTTTTCTATCGTGTTTTAATGTCATCAAGCAATTGTTTTACCATCAATTTGCTGCCTATTCTCGTTCCTTATAATTCTAAATGAAAGCAAAAAGATCATAAAGTTGAATGGACATGCTTATATGCGAACAGAACAGAGAACCAAGATCTCTCTCTGTGTCAATATGCGCGATTGTTATTTGAGTTCTTACCAGTCTGTGGGTATGCTGTCTTCGTCACCACACTTTGGGGACCGTGTGCTCCTCGATATCTTTATCTCTACCTATCGCTGGCTGCAACGTTAATTATGGAAATCTATCATTGGTGTTAGTGTGTAGTTGATGGAATATTTTTGCATATGTTTTTCTGGGAAATAAAGATTTTTCCTTTCATTGGAATCCATTTGCGTCTACTTTTAAATTTTTTCCATGTTTTCTTAGAGAATTGTAGAAATCAGAACTAGTTTCATCTGGGTGTATCCTTGTTCTTCCACTAAAAGTAATAAATAGTTGCTTCACAGCCTTGACTGTCAACTGCAGAGGTAAAATGCGAGAGTTCTACAGTTTAATTAAAATACATACCCTGGTATTTTCCTCGTGTATGAGGAGGGTGAGCAGTATTTACTCACTGGAGGAAGTCTTATACCCTATGCTCTCATTGGCTAGGTGTTGATTGCACTAAAGCATTGGGCCTCAACACTTCTTGGGACCTTAGCATTTCTGGAGGAGCTTTAGTTCATATGAACTACCCCATGATTGGACGCTTAATGCAATGCTTCCTCTGCTCACCACTCATCCACAAAAGAGAGGAGTTCTTACCAGTCTGGAAATCCTAGGACCATATTGCCAATTATAGAAAGAATAATGGATGGAAAGCTACCAGTGGTCGGGGAACTGCGTGAGTATTGGTCGGAATTTTACGAAAGATCTGACAGGTGAACTGTGCCAGTCCTACTGACAGCTACGGCTCTGGTTGTAATGTGAAATTAAAATACCTAAACTATTTTTGAATTATTTCATTGAATGATGTATAAAATAATGAAGTTTGAGAAAGTCTGTGCTGCCCTGGATGAAGTATTCTCAGTAGCGACTTTGATCGACGTCTTCACCCGTTGACGTTTATGCCCCAAGAATTTCTTTATTATCGGGAAATAAATTCAAAGTAAACCCTTTACTGAAGTGTTTCATTATGTCCCTCCTGTTTGAAATATAGTAGTTCATTTTTATTTTATTTTTGCTAATCTAAGGTAAGATCTTTCAGCTTTTTGTGTCCCTGTCTTCACCAAATTCGAACACTCTAAAACTCTAAAAGTTCTTCAGAGAGGTGTGAGAAAAAAGCGGACGATCTCCTGCATACCCGTACTTCTCAAGGTCTCCAGTACGAGAGATTACAGTGACTGAACGTCGTGTGGATGCGTATGGCAAGACAACGAGGCCTCTATGAATAAAGGCTTCAATGGCGCGTGGTCAAACTGGACGCCCTCGCACGCTCGGGTAGACAGCTTTGTTATCCAGGTTCCCATGGGGTCTTCGCTGAGTCAGACATTTATTCCGATCTTATCCACGCAATGTCATCTAGTGGGAAGGTCCTTACTGATATTAATTGGTTGTTGTATCACGTAATGACTCTCCAAACAGCAGTCCTACCATCTATGAATGAGTTAAATCTGATCTAGCGACTTTACTAAGGAAATACATAACACTTGACCACCACGGCGCGCTTTGACTGTTTTCAGTAGAGGTTTCCAGCAAGTGAAGTGTTGTTCAGCTCGCAGGGGAGTAGAAGCTTGATCTACTACTTGGGGACGTCTGCACACTCCCCCGAGCTAAACCCCAGTGCTTCCCCTATCTTCCATTAATATATTTCTTACGAAATTGATTCATTAACTAGTTTGCAGTCAGTAATCATTATTTACGAAATTAAACCACTATGAGTTTATGGAGTGTATGAATTGATTTTTATTTTTGAGTGTTTACTGCTTGAACGATTTCTGTTTCCCCTGCCATGTACGTGGTAAATACCTGTTGAGGGTTTTTTCTCCACGTATGGCGTTTTTTAGTGTAATTTCTGTAGAGTTCCCACCTATTTTCCTGCCCCGCTATCTCACAATCTACATCTCTTGTTCAGTAGCGTGCATAGTATGTCGTTCTATTTAAATCTTGTTTATTTTACAAGTTATTTGCCGTAATAATTGAGTGGGTCTCACTCGAGACGACGGGATGTGTCCGCGATGATCACTGTAATTAAGGCCCTGTGATGGAATATTACGTTGGGCCTGTGTAGATCCTTCCTCAAGATGTCTCTTACCAGGCAGTGGGGACTGAAGGCCAGTGAGCAATTTTATTCTCAGGCTCATCGTTAAATTTTAATCAGCATCCGGTCATTGAACGTACGCCAAGAACGCATGGTCGCGTCTGACACTGCTTACCAATATTCTACAAGCGCAGTATCTTTTGAGGTTCTAGGAACATTCATATTTTTGGATCTGAATCACTGAATTTTCTATTCGCCTAGTGTGAAATATTTTTAGGGGTTCACAAGTATGAACATGAAATAGTTTTCATTGAATGGAACTTGAGCTCCGATGGTCCAACATCCCCTCTGCATTGCCTCGTGCGGATTGCTGTTGCTGCTGCTGGTCGCCTGTTGGCAGCGTGCTGTACTTGCTTCCGATGCTGTGAGTATTAGTCAAAAACCAGTCCGTCTTGTAATAGGTTTTTATCTTCTTAACAAGAACACACACTATGAGAGTGTTCAGGCCTCTGGCGCTTTTACTACATGAAGTATATTTGCTTGACCTCACATGCGCAAGAACTGGTAGACATATCCTGTAACATACTTCTATGCAATGACATCCTTTTTGATAAGTACTCGGCTTCTTTCATACTCTCGCATCCGAAGTCCCAGGTTCTAAATGATTAGGTGTGCTAATATTTGTATTGATTTTAAAAATTTATTCACTGAGTTGTTGGTGTCGGTGCGTGTCAGGAAGCACGGGCAGAGCAGTTCCTGAAGGAGCGGGGAGGCGGAGGTCACTCGAACAACTGGGCTGTGCTGGTCGATACGTCGAGGTTTTGGTTCAACTACCGCCATGTTGCCAACGTGCTCTCCATGTACCGCTCCGTCAAGAGGCTTGGCATCCCTGACAGGTGTGGACCAGGTATCAAGACTAGTTTGTGGTGCTTGTCTTGTGGTGTCCAGCAGTGTTCTGTATAGGTATCAGCAATTTCCCAGAACTGGTGGTCCGTTTCAAAACATATCAGCATTGACCAGTATTGACTTAGCCTGTAAACTACAGTAGAAGGAAGACGATCTAGGCCACTTAATTGTCTCGGTGTGGACCAGCAGAGCTCATACTGAGGATTCGTGCGACGGTTCGAGCAAAGATGTGTGAAGTTTTATTGCTAGTCTAAGTGTCTCATTTTGCGTTGCAGTCAGATCCTGCTGATGGTGGCAGACGACATGGCGTGTAACCCCCGCAATCCTCGTCCTGCTACCGTCTTCAACAACGCTCAGCAGCGCATCAACGTGTACGGCGAGGATGTCGAAGTTGACTACAGGGGCTACGAGGTAAGCTCGCCTCCTCTCTGGCCTTGTAATAGATTTCAACTCACGTCATTCTTAGAGATTTTAATTTGATTACGTTTCTGGTTCGACACGAGTTGTCCTCTGTAAAAACAAAGATTCACCCCCAGAGAAATATAATCAGTTTGACTACCTCAGTTATGGGGGAGCTAGTAAAATTATGGAGTAAGATATCTCTCGGAACAGCGACTGCGAAAAAACAGTATTCACTACAAAAGTTGATGATCTAGCCTGATTAAAAATTACTTCAGATCAAACTCGCTTGTTAAGACCTCGAATGTTATTCTTTACTTACTACTTAAGTAATAGTTACTTAAATAGTGCAAGTATTTATTTTGCCCTGCTGTATACCATTTCTAATAAAAAAGCTGACAGACATATTTTTTCAAGCTTTGTCAAGTTCACCACGGGTTTCAGCAGGCGGTCACTTCTTGTGTAAACTATTAAGAAGTTAATAATTCCGAGCAAGTGATGCTGGTGGATTGTGTTCTTACTTGTTCAAGTTAATTGCATTCCGTGTTTAAGGAGCACAAACTGTTTCAGGAGATCCAGGTTGGCCATGCAGTAAAAAATTCTGTTGTTGTAAGGTGCTCAGTCTGGAGATGAAGCATGATCATGTGATGCAGGGCTCAACAATACTCAAACTCTGGCCTTCTTTTAGAAGTCTCGTGTTGAAACCTAAGGCTCCTTTTATCAACCTAAGCCCAGAAATATGGAGTACTTTAATGTTGTTGTTTTTGTGCATATGAGGTACTATTTCAACTCCATTTATGATGAAATATATCACGATTATAATGTGTTGATTGAGAATCTTAATATAATAATGTATTTGGAATATGCTGTTGTGGGTTGCTGCAACGTATGACAAAGTTGTTAGTGAATATTATTCCCTGCACTGCTTTCTATTCGATGGTCAGGTGACTGTAGAAAACTTCGTACGTCTCTTAACTGGCCGCCTGTCTCCGTCCACTCCACGCAGCAAGCGTCTTCTCACCGACGATGGCAGCAACGTGCTGCTGTACATGACTGGTGAGGCTGTAGCAGTCATTCCACTTGCCACTGAACAAAAGTTGTGATTACCATACACTTTCTAAGATTGATGATGTGGCTTCTATAAGTTTGTTTTATAACTTAAAATTGTATAGTTCTCGTATTCTTTGTGAAAGCTACAAACCTTGACATTTGCCCCATTTCGTGAGGGAGGGATGACCTAGTCAAATCAGTCTTGTGAACATTCTTGCATTCTGGTGGTTCTGGTGAGGACAGTGCCAGGTAAGTCACCTGGAGACGCTGTACGGACGCCGCAGTGCACTCAGTGTCTTCAAGTGACAGCTCAGTCAGGTGTACTACTCGTGCTACGTTGTAGTGATTCTTTTCCTTGTATGGTATCTAAACTCTACGAGTGTGAAGAACAGGGCAAAATCATACTCGGTCACTATTTGGTTTACTAGGCAAAGCCTATTTTTGATTCATTTGAGTCTCGTGGTTTTATTTTTGTAACTTCTACTACATTCCTCTGCAACCTAGCATGTCTCTCACCCTATTCGAGTGTGTGCGTTTGTCAGTCGATATTTCCTTTGTGACTTAATCACTTTGTAAACAGTATGTTGCTCATTCATATCTGTCGTGGTCCAAACTCCAACATTGCTCAATTTATTGAATGCATCAACATTGCTCAATTCACTGCATCAACATTTATTCAACTCGCTGTATCAATATTGCTCATACCACACCTGTCGTTTTTTGTTTTTCATTTCTTAGTTTATCACTCATTGGTTAACTCTCATTTTTTTTATCAATGTCCATCTACTTGTTGGCATCTCACAAGACCGCTTTGGTGCTTCGTCTTCGTCATTTTTTTCTAAATTGTAATAGTTACTGTTTCCAGGACACGGTGGCGACGGATTTCTCAAATTCCAGGACTCTGAAGAGATCACCAACGTTGAGCTCGCCGATGCCTTCGAGCAGATGTGGCAGAAGAAAAGGTTACATTTTCTTCGTCTGACCTTTATGCTCAGGGTTTATATTCAAACGCCCCTCACTTTATCCAGATGTACAAGCATCCATAAATCAATCCATCTATCTATCCTTCTTTCCTTCGTAATATCAAGCATTCTATTCACAACTTCCACTCAACTCAAACTTCATATCCTCTGTAATCTGATTTTGCTCACTTTTCTCCTTCACCGCCACTACATCTTACACAATAATTCTCTGACGATACTCGAATGTTCCTCCTCATTTCTCTCTATCAATCTATTTTATTATCGTACAGTAATGAATGTAATTTTTTTTAGAATGAAATTCCATTAGTTAATCTCAGTCGATATTAGTAGTCTTTTTTTTTGTCTATCTTCTCCTTTATAACGTGATCACCTCTACGTTGCAAAGCTTATGTGTAGGTGTCTCGACAATCTTTGAAAGTAAAAAGTTACTGTTCTAATTTCTCTGTTCGTAAGGCTGACCCTCATTGTTGAGAGCGGACCTTGTACGTTAATGCTTACTTATGTATAATAGCCTCTAACCGAGTTTAGTTCAAGCATACAATTTTCTTAATGTTCCCTCTTACAAATGCTAACTACGAGTAAAATCGATTTATATTGTATTTTCTCGTTGAGTTAAACGTAATACTTTGCCAGACCTAGCCTATTGAAAAATATTACGATATAGAGGCCATATATTACTTATACAAAAATCAAAGCGTTTAAAATTACAGTACTGTATGCGATGACCGAAAATTTTATTCTAGTATTGGAAACGTTGACCCGCAGACTTGTGTCTGAAAGGCCCATGTTTTACAGGTACCACGAGGTGCTGTTCATCATCGACACGTGCCAGGCAGCTAGCATGTATGAGCACTTCTACTCCCCCAACATCCTCGCCATCGCCTCTAGCCTCGTCGGCGAGGATTCCTTGTCTGTGAGTGGCTAGCGTATTGGGGGTTATTCACTAAGTCGTGATGCATTGTTTTTTATTATGTCAGGACATGTCAGCTAACTTTCTCAGGGGCGAAATCCTTAAAAGGAAAAATATTCGATTATTATTTATTTATTTATTTATTTATTGTTATTTTTAGTTCTGTTCAACTCATTTTTGATAGTGGTAAATATTTTTGTAAGTGCTTTATGTTCTGTACCACTGTCCATTAAGCGTGACATGTATTGTGGTCTATATTTTGTACTCCCATGCTCGGAAAAAACTAAACAGTGGTTCGAAAACCCTTTTTAACCGAGAACTAATGATTTATACGTACGAGTATTATTAGGATAGGTTTAGATTCTGTGGTGGTGTGCAACTACTCTGAACATCATGAGTTTTATCTGTGGTGACATTTTTACTGTTTTCCTCTCTGTGCCAGTTACGTCGTGTTTATTTAAATATGATATGAATAATAAAAGCCAGTAACGAAGTTTGTCAGTGTAGTATTCATCACTATTACGGAAGAATATTATTTGTAATATACATTGAGTGCTTTCTAAGTAGAACTTCAGAACGATGTGTAACGATTTTGCTAACGTGGTACTTCAGAAGGTCATGGAACTAATTACTGTAATGTATTTGTAATACATTTTCAGCATCACGTAGACCCTGCCATCGGAGTATACATCATTGACCGCTTCACCTTCTACGCGCTCGAATTCTTGGAGAACGTGAAGCCTGACAGCACGCACTCCCTCGAGCAGTTTGTGAGTATCTGCCAGCTGCCTCACACACGCCTTCAACTAACGTAAAAACCGTAAAAAATAATAAAAATCAATAAACTCTCTTCTTCGTTTTGCCCATTGTTATATGCTGTGATGTTAAGTGACGTCCGTTAGCTAACAATTAAGCTCTACCAGACCATGCGTGTGAATGACTTGCATAACAATTATTGTGTTGCAGTTGTCGGTGTGCCCGAAGCGGAACTGCATCTCGTCAGTAGGGGTACGGCGAGACCTATACAGACGCGACCCTACAAAGGTGCTTGTGACGGAGTTCTTTGGGTCCGTGAGGAACGTCCTCCTCACTAAAGACGTCATCAGCCTACCCCTGCTGCTCCCCAACACCACGACAGCCGGGTGAGATGGGATGTGGTGTTATATGGCAGGTGTCGTACTCTAGGGTGTGTTTGGGATGTTGAGCCGAGCAACGCAAAAGTTTGGATAGAGTGCTGAGGAGTTGAAGCAAGAGGTGTAAAATTACTGACAGTTGAAGCTAATGTATAGAAGTACTGAAAGTTGAGACTAAGAGTATAGGTGTAAAGAGAGTTCACTTACGTTGGGAAGACCAGCATATGTGTTGTGTTGAGGTGGGAGTAGAGGGGTGATGCTGAGAGGTTTGGAGGGTTGTCGTTTTAGGATGATGTTCAGGTGTGTGAAGGTAGGTAATAAAATTGTAGTTCAAAATGTACTTATCTTATGATGGGTACACCTCTTCTTTGCAGGACATGTACCAATACTAAATCTGGATCAAGAGCTAAGAAGAAGCGTCTCACTTTTGCCAATCAACTCCCCATCATCGTATCCTCGTAAAACGAGTAGGCATCTTGCATAGCAGCCACTTTACTACACCGTTGTCATACCCAGCAGCCCCTTAGTACTGTTGCCAGACCCAGCAGCCACTTAGCACTGCAACCAGACCCAGCAGCCACTTAGCACTGTTGCCAGACCCAGCAGCCACTTAGCACTGTTGCCAGACCCAGCAGCAACTAAGCATAGTCACTTCGCTCGGCAGCTATTTAGCACAACCACCTAGTAGAGCCACTTGGCTTACAAGCTTATCAAGACTCGAAGCGTTTAAGTTAACTTCATTGTCGCGTGTTATTGGTTTTAATTTTTTTGGTTACATTTATAAATAATTTATGAATAGGGATAGAGATTTTTTTAACTTGTTGAGCTCCCACTCCAATGCCTTTAATTCGTCTATAGCAGTTAAGCAACGCGTGCGCGCTCGCCCGACGGATCAACAATAACACTGGCAGTCTGAGGTCGTTTTGAGGTGCATCACAACTCGGATTGTCTTCGGCAAAACACTGCAAATCTAGTGAAGCTAAAGATGACAATCCGATGTAGAATAGAAGAGAATAAGGCGATACGAACGGGCCGTTTGACCCATTCTTGGGTTGATACCCATTGCTGCTCCACTTGAGTTGATCTTGCAGCAATCGGTTGATACTCATTACTGCAATCAGTTGATACCGATTGCTGGCACAAAACTGCTCCACTTTACTCTGAGCATTACCAGCCATTCATATCGCCTATCGAGGTCCGTGAACAAAATTAATGTTTGAATAATATTGAAGTTACAATTCATTTTCTTCACAAATATGTAAATATTCAGTATCAAAATGTATGTATAGCTTGGTACTTGATGTATTATCAGTATGTCGTTTTTATTGTGGCTACGGTGGTTAAACCAGGAATATAATAATATCAATGTCAAGGGAGCAAATACTAGTGTACTCGGTATATCATATAACTTCATCACTAGAGAAGAGATCAATAACTTTTTCATCTCCACATGGGCTCTTGATAGCGGCCGTACCACAATAACTGCTATGTGAAGTTGGTATGAAGTGCACAAGCTAAGAATGAATGTAAAAATCGAGAAATTTTATTGCTTTTAAGAATGAAATATCAGTTACTGCAAGAATTTTGGAAACGAGTATTTCCTTCCGTATAAACATTCTTGATATTTCTATATATTCTTTCTAATTTCATGTTCACCTGTATTTTATCAGTTTTAGTACATGAGGCCACATCACTCATCTTACACTACAATATGATAGGTGAGTCAGGTGTAGGTTGCTTTAGGTTCATTTAAGTTCATTACCTATGTTCATTTCATTTTGCCATGTGGTGTTAGATTAGCTAATGAACTCGAGGCAAACTTTCAATAGGTCAACTACTTTGTTCATTTCATTTTGTCGTGTGGTATTAATTTAGATGTGGAATTTTATAGAAACAGCATCATAGTGTACTAACATTCCTAGCATGAAACCATCCGCTTTGTTTATTGCTTGCGGTACTCGAATTTCCCAATAATGTTCAAATGTAGCACTTATTGTTTCTACACATGTATTTTTTCTCCGGGTTCTTGTACGTCCGTAGACGTTCAAGTTAAATGGAAGTGGAATTGCTCAGTCCGTTCGGTGTCTATTTTTTCGATAAATGTTCTTCCGGACTAAAATTTGTGTTACTAACATTCCTGAACCTCGTACTGAGCTGAACGCAGAAGGAAGACAATCAGAGCCAAAGGAAGAAAACATCAAACACAGGAAAATTAAGTGTATTTAATATCACTTCAAAAGTTTCATGTGCCGGAGCAATTATTTGTAAGTTCCCTGCACGCCCAATGAAGCTTGAATTTACCTCCGTCAATCTTCTACACTAAACTGAAACTGGAAATCGTCGTCAGGCCAACTTACGTAACTCGCCTCCATGCCGCCACTTCAGATCCCGTCCCCAACGACGAGATTTTAAGAATCAAAAAGAGATGCAAACAGAACAGCCATAACAGGTCATATGGAAAACAAATCCTCACTGCAAGATCATTTGGGTTGGCCTACATCAAAAGCATCTGAGAACAACCGAGACAAAAGAGGTTCCGTCAAATCTCTTCGTAGCTTCCGTCAAGTCTGCATCGATTTCAATCCGGCAAGAGCCTTGTGCAGACACTCCCGACCACGTACATTCAGTTGTGCATGCCAGGTATACCGCTCACTCCTGTCGCTCGTTCAGATCTACTCTTCCTAGAAGCAACACACATTCACCCGTCAAACTCAGCGGACGCTGCCCTGGAACAGCAACACGACCTGCGATTCAACCCTAACCAAGCGCCTTGCATTCCGCCTCGAACTGATTCCTCTCATCGCCATCGTCAATACATTTCATGCATAATGAGTATTTTCGTATCGAAAACTAGCTTGAAAGTGGAATAGTTTGCGAGACATGAAATGTAATTAATGAACGTCACATGAATATATTTCATGAAGTAAATATAGTACAGCGTTTCATAACCTAGGGTCAGTGATGCCTGCATTAGACATGTAAGCTTTATGTCTTTAGACAGTTTTGGAATAAACCCTCAATGTATTTTTGAAACCATGGCACTCGAAATATACACAGTCCAGGTGCTTGCTAAGAGCATCACAGACCACAAGGTGTGGTCGGACTCACGTCGCCCGCGGTAAAAGAGTTCAAAAAAACAGTAAAAAACGAAGTTTGCACGAAAAAAAAACGAAATCTAGTAACTCCGTTATCAAGCAGCATTTATGAATGATGAATACAAGCTAAAATATTATTCCATAACGACAAATTTCTTCCTGCCTCGATGACAAACTCTGCTTCTGGGCAAGTTGCTGCTACTACCATGGTAATTGAATAAGTATTGATATTTTTTCTAGTTTTACTCCGCCTCAAGATGACCTGAAAGAAGGGACTTTAAAATTGGGTGCTCTTTGCGAAATTAATTCAAACGTTAACACCAGAATGTAAGAAGATTAACCATTGGAAATCAGAGACGTATGAATCCTCATACTCTCTTAAGTCTCTTCTTCCCTCCCTCCCCCCCACGAAGTGTCAATGTATAATATGATTCAATCTCTGATCTATTCTACCCCTTCACTCCATTTAAAGACAACACAAAACGTGATTTACCCGAAAACAATTTTTACTATTTTCACTTGGTGGCAATAATTGAAATATTCTTCGTTGAATTGAACTTCTAAGCAGAAAAGAGCAATCAGAAATTTTTTTATCTCTCCCTCGCCTTCGTTTCTAGATAATCACTATTTAGAACAAATAATTTGATAAAAACAACTGGAAAATACATTTGGGCTGGATTCTAGTTAGAATTATTTCTTTTTGTGAAATTTATTACACGGGAAATTGGTATCCGCGTAACATTACACGAATTTCGTAGTTATCAGAAGGGAGACTTCATCACCACGAGCGATGAAACACGATGTTCAATTTTCAAAAACATTTCTGCAGTGAATATTACGAGTCTGAAAGTCTTACATTTGTACTTTCAATTACAATAAGGCTTCATTTCTCCACGTCAAGTAAGCTCGCGATCTCCACAAATTATGAGCTATTCTTTCAAAACCATCATGTGAGTCGCATAGAGAAATCTTCGTTCAACAATGTCACATTAACAGGTTCAAATTACTTTGATGAGCATCGTCAATTTCATGTAGGTAAATTCTGAAAGCTATCAGAAGCGTGTCAGCCGCTCTGAAAAAGACCAACGAAAATCATAAACTTACAAGCAAGTTCAACTTTGAGCATAAGCAAAATTTTTCAATTTTGTAGAACAAATGAAAGTTTCACTTTTGTTTTATGACAACTACGGCGATGGCTCTAATGTACTATTAACACTCATAATACGAACATGTTGTACTGCTAGTGCTGCCGTCGTCGATTGTCAAATTTGAATTCAAAAAACAATTTACTCTTTTTTCGAGATGAGTACGGAAGTGTGAAAATCGCGAGCGATTGCAAAAATACGTTTTGTCAAAAATAAACTAGACCAACAACACTTCACAGTTGGCACCATTAATTCACAAGCAAACTTAGTGATCGCCACATAAATGGAGGGGAGAGGGCTATCGCAGGAAAATTTTTGAAACAATTCTGTACCATAAGAAAACTTTAGACTAAAAAGCTTTGCGAAAAGGCCAAACGTAAGATCATCAAGATTTAAAAGGAACGATAGCGGTTGACACAGCGCTCACTACGAGAAGAATAGAGCTCGTTTATGTCACAGAATCAAAATGAAATAGGTAACTTCGCTAGCCATGGAGAAAATTGAATCAGGGTTGCTTGTAAAGCTAACCTGGTTAACGAGAAACAAAAAACCAGATCCATATGATCAGGCTGGGGCTCAAGGTTAACCCATACAAAGGTTCAAAGAAAAAAGATACGCTCATCAATATTTCAGAAGTCAAATGGCAAGTCTTCAACGATCCAAACATTATCTTCGCAACTCAAAGATTTTTCCGCCACTCGCAATAATTTCAACGTTTGATGACCAAACTGTAGGTATATGCATTCCTCCATTATACAATTTTTAAGAAGATCCAATCTCTTTTCTTCGATTCATAATAGCACACGCTTTTCATTTCGTAGTCGATGGACGAGTGAAGAGAAAAAATTTCAAGCATCATCATTTTTAATACATTCCACTTCTCAGTACGTCCCTACCGACAGAGTTCAATCGTCAACATTTTGAAGCGGGTTGTCCCATTCCACATGCACTTACAGTGACATTACAGGAGAAAAATCTCCATGTAGAAAAACTTAGCTAATTTTTTAACTCCCCTTTTAGTAAAAAATATCTAAAACTTGGTTTATTGAAGAGCAGTAAAATGCGATCTAAAAAACCAAATGCGTACTCAAAATCCATTATAAAAAGAACAATTTACCTGACACTTATCAGTATACACAGTTTCATCAAACCACTGTAGACAACATAAGCGCCGCAAGGATACAGACTTTTGAACTTAACCAATAGAAGTACAAAATTTCAGTAATTTAGAAAATAAACGTGAATGTTCCAGTCAGTGTGTTGAGTTAGCTTCTTTTATATTAAATGTAACAGCTTTCAACCAAAAAATAATAATGAACCTAGGCACTTCACACTCATCTTGTTGGCTAATTCCAACTACCTATTTGTCATGGTAATTTTTTGGTGCTTACGATTCTGATAGCGAAAGGAACACGAAGCAAAGTGTGCAATAACCTCAAATACGAGTGAACACATGCGGCGTAAGCATGACCGGAACAAATAAACAGATATCAAATTTTTCATACCGAATGCCGTATTATACACCATCACTGACGCAACCAAAGATTGAAAACAACAAGGATGACAGACGCCGACACTGGAGACTAAATACCTCCAGCCTCTCAAACTTGGCATTATATCGACCTCTCCCAGCAACTCCATCAGTTGGGCTGTAAGCGAAAGTTGACCATATGAAGAGGTGAGAATTCGTTCAGAAACGTCGAGTGTTTGTTATGAGTAGTGGAGTACTAAAACTCAGGCAGGAGCATACGAAGAAGTAAAAAGTATGCCAGAAACGACCAAATCAAATTATCTGTTAGCATAGGGAGTACGAGTATTCTAACTTCTGGACAAGCTAAATGCAAAGAGAAAAAGAAAGTTCCAAGAACACAGAAAAAAAAGAGGTATACAAGAGCGACTGAAAAGAAATAAACAGGAAGAATTACAAAGACGAGTGAGAATACAATGAATATTTGAAGAGACAGAGAAATTACGGATAAACTGTAATCATTACGAAAATTAAAGAAAAGGAGAAGGTGACAAGAGGCAGCTGCTCCTACAACAAATGAGATCATCGTATTGAACATGTACAACTCAGCTGCTGCCCGCAGTCACCCTCTCGTCAAACAAGTAACATTTCTTGAAGCGAATTCGTCACTCCTCAACTGTCAAGCTCTAGAACTGAGAGGCCGCCAACACAGTCAGTCTTCAAAATTTCCAGTGAAATCAAAAGAAACTTTGTCGTAAATCATGTTGAACACGCAATTATCGAAATACCAGTGCGCTAGGCTCTGATATAAACTCAAAATAAATCAGACCTTATTTATCATTCGTCAGCGGAACCTGTTCACTAGCTGAATGAAATTTAGCACAGCATATTAGCTTATTGACCTCAAATTGAGCATACCATTTTCAGTACTTGGTAAGTTAGCGAAATCCCACTCCAATAAAATGATCAACTTCATGCAAGATTAGGAACAAGTCTTTGAAATTCTGTTATAATTCTTCATTAAAAACAATTAAAATTTTACATCAGCAGGTTGCCAGCAGTTAAGAATTTAATTTAGAATGACTCGAAATAATAACTGATCGGCATGTTTGATTCTCTTCTTATTCAGAAATATATACATATAGTTTCAGATTTATCTGCCATAAATTTTCGTTGACGTTGCTTAGAAAACGCATACACATTCAATATGACCTCAATTATTGATAATGGTTTCGCTAACTAACCAAGAGATCTGTCAATCGAGTATTGAACTAATCAAAACTAGGAACATACGCAATATATAACTACTGAAAATGCACATCTCTGAAATTAAAAAGTTCCAATTAGTTTTTCTGATCAGACGCACCATTTTAACTTGAATGAAATCCACACAGCTATGCATGTTCAACCCTGGCACGAATACCATTAGTAAAAGATTCGAACGATCATAATACAACAGAGAAAAAACATAACTCAGCCTGAAAGATACAATTCGCAATAAACAATAATTCAATGAAAAACAAAGTTATAAACCAACCCTAGCCTTTCAACACACACACCGAACGCTCTTACAGGAAATCAAAACGCGAATTCTAAGGAAAGTGTTTGAAATCGATGAACAGTAGAAAAATAAAGGATTCAGAAGTTTTGCAGAGGTGATATTGTACTACGCAAATCTGCTTCGGGCTGAGGGGCAGGAACTTTCTAAAGCTACAACCACTTTCCCCCAAAGGAACAAGTGTTATAGGGATGAGCAAGACAAAGGCCTCACTAGAATCTTCAGAGACGTCACTTCGACACGCCACTCGAGATCTGTTCCCCAGAATGCTCGATAAACACCGCTTTACAAATGCAAAATTACCAAAGAAAATCAAGCATTTTGAATGATAAATTCCCACTTCGAATAACTGACCGTAATGATAGAAGTCATGTAAGACCCGAAAAGGTTTTCTTCAGTCTGCAGCTAAGCCCAAGGCAGAAACACATAGCAAGAAGTTGGCAGTGGTATGGAGCAGAGATGGATGGGAGTGCCTTTTGCTCATCGTCTTCTTTCACGAGAAAAGGAAAATGAAAAACCTGGAAAGTGGACGGCTGATGGCAATATCCCTGTAGCCTGTTTTGCATTTTCATAAGTATTACAATCAACTTTTCTTAGTGTTATCATAAACGATTATTAGATATACCTTGCGTCGGTAACAACTGATTGAAGATATTACCATTCTTTATCGTTGTGATCGAGAGGACACATCAGGCTCCAGAACAGAACTGATTTTAATTCTTAATTTGTTTTACGACAAATAAAATTAAGGAATATTTTAGAAATCTTATCTAATAATCCAAAACATAGGTAGTTGTTATAGCACAAGAAGCGAAGAATATAGTCTATCCAAGTAAACAATAGAAGATATGCCATTCAAGAGACTTGACTCGTCTGTGACTTAATTCATTCCAGTGACAATACAATTAAGCCGTTTACTCTACGACTTGAGTCTCTGCGCTTTTCAATAACAGTGTAGTTAATTTCAAGACAATACAAATTTTCTAACGGCTCTGGCTAAAACTCGTAGAAAATTTAAAGCTTGTAAAACTAAACATTAACCGCGAAAGAAAACCGCGAGACGCAGTCGCATCGATGACGTTCAACTGTAATTCACCGTTAGACAGAAGAATAACACTAAAAATCCAATTCATATGACAATGAGTGAGAAGAGACGACCTTCTTCCCCACCTACCTTTTGAGCGCCTTAAGTACAACTGTCTACATACAGTCAGCAAATATTTCTTCCAAACGACAACAGGGTTCAAAGGGACAAAAGTATCCTATACATATTGTACATTATTTATAATACCATTGGACAAATTCTTTCAAAAATTAGCAGCAGCTCAACTGTACAAGTGTACATCCATCTTCAAACAATCGTCTATGCATTAACTTTCGGTCGTATGGAATACACACTAACCGAAACACACCCATCGCAGTCCTTTATGTTGAATGTCAGAAGACCATAAGAAATGTACTAAAGAATTACGGTAATGGAAATGCTACGATACACGTCAGCGCGCGAAACAACACAGACACCTCCCTACATTCAACGACCTCGACAAGAAGCAAACAAAAACTTTTCACTACAGGACCTGTTCCACAAGCAGGAAGCGCGCACCGCCACGCAAGTAGCATGTTCTGTACCACTTGCTTTTGGGAGGATACACGAATAGCTTATTCGTGTACTTGTCCTCCGTGAGAAGAAGACTCCAGATAATACTTGCATACCTAAACGCATGAATGATAAGCAACCATTTCCTTGTTCACTGTACACTGAAGCGACGCATCTCCTTCAAAAAAGTTCTATTGTACTTCATATTTTAGGATTGAATGGAAAATACGGATGGTCTGGTAATCAACACAATACCATATTATTTTCTTGATTTTACAGAGCTGATACAGAAACAAAATTAACAAACCAAAATAATTTTAAATTCGATCAATTTTTGACAACCCACCTCAAGGCGTCGTTTTGAACGATACCAACAGATCTCATGTTAAATTCGGGTATTGCACTTTGCTTGCGATTTGAAATAAAATGAAACTAAATCGAAAGTCTGCCTATATCTAGGCAGGATGACATTGGCATACATCCATAAAATTTCACTAGTGCACCGTTCTACCATATAAGAAAAACGGGCTCCAATATCACAGAAATCAAGAGATAACAAACATCAGGAACTTTCGTTCGACTTGAACAGGAAAATCACTCGCACATAATAACTCTCAGGTGCCAGCAGAATTGACATACAAATAAAATGGTCGGTTAGTAGATGTTCAGAAATAGTAACGCGTTACTTAACCCAGTGACTCCACCAAATTCCAACCAAATCCACGAACGCTCGAACAGAAGCACTAACAGATGCTAATTCTAAGAAATATCAACCACGCTCATACGTTGTCCAAGATAGGCCACATCCTAGCGAGGTAAAAGTGGGCAAAATAAGAAGTAGCAAAAAATCGTGACCAAGAACGAAGGCTGCTATATGCTATTCTGTTGCAAATGAATAGATGCAAAAATTAGCACCGACATTTAGCAGAAATCTTCGAGAATTGAAACAATCATCGCTTGATCCATAAATTTGAATTACAGATAAACTAATGAATGCCTACAAGTTCAATCTGAAAAATAAATTACACTAACTTTTGAAAATTCGATTAATAACACTTGGAAATCAATTTTCAATCGTTAACAATCAGTTCTTCCTCATCGGTATCCGATATTATCAGCCACAGTTGGCACATACAAGAGATAGCGAACTTTAATCATCCATCATCTTAGTGACTCGAAGGAAGTATCGTGTATCCCAGGCCCCAGGTTGCAGTGCATGTACTTGCGTTTAGCCAGTACACCAGCACAGTAATTCATCTTGGTGTTTCAGGACGAAGAAACCAATCCCCACAAGAATAAAAAAAAGACTAAATTTTGTCACCCAACACAAAAAAAGAAACTAGGTACCGAAGAATGAACCACAGCGACTGAATTGAACGTCAAAGACGAAGAGGGCATCGTCAAAAATGATAGCTCACATCGTCAAACGATCGTTAAACAGAAGGCACTGTGCAACCTGAATTCCGGTAGGTCACTCAGAGGAAGGAATATCCACGAGCTCTGCACAAGTGTGTTAACCTAATTGGAAAGCTCATCACAGAATATTTTTTCAAAAAAACTGTAGCATTAACTTTGTCATGGCCATAAGCTAAGAAGGCAAATAGGATGCTTTACCATGATGAATGATTTAAAACAAAAAGAAGGACCGTACAAACAAAGTTACTGAGAACAGGATAGAATAGAAAGAAAAACCATTACCTTGAGTCGGAAGAATTTCAAGAACCTTAGGAAGATCAGCAGCTGGCACAGGAATGAGAGAGATATGGTAGACTTTGACGACGACAACTCTCACTAGGGACGACTTTGTAGGAAGCGCAGCTTCTGTTGTAAACGAGAAGTAACTTCGCGCAAATGTAGCACAATGACTTGCAAAAGTTATCACAAGAGGAATACATTCCTCTAAAAAGAGATTGTATTTCACTTCACTAGGTGAGCCATGTACAATTAACTTGCATCGCCTTAACTTTTTCACACTTACAGATTAAATTTATTCCACCATCTCTACACAAATCAGAAAAAGAATAAAGAATTAATCGTGAAATTCAACCATTTTCCACATAAATCAAGCATTACTAGAAATGAACTCAACTTGTCTCGATGCGCAGCCAAGCTGCAAAAGTGATGACATTGTCTTTTTTGGGATAATTTAAACTTTTCAATTTCCAACATGCAAAAATCACGTCACTGCAGGTGAAACAGACATTTATCTTGTTAGAGAGGGCACTTGAAGTACTCAGCTACAACAGCTTTGAACAAATAGCTCACGTACGAACCTAGAAACATAGCTGTAAGCTTGGAAGGAGAACTTTTCAAGTACTTAATTTTAGAGCAGAATCTTGTGTTGTTCAAGCATGAATCAACGGAAGTTACAGTACACTTGGAAGCGTGCTAGCACCAAAGCAAAAGAGCTACCGGCACCCATCATCACTAGAGAGATACGCAGTAACGTGTGCAATTCAATAACGGACAAACGAGTGATAATCTTGAATCAATAGGCGAGGCCTGCAGCCATGGGCGGGGCCAACCGCAAGAGGCGAAGCCTGCCGCAACGAGCAAAGCCTGACTGACTACACTTGACAAGTGTAAGAGGTACTTCAGAAACGAGAACTCATCCACCTGCGAGGCCAAGATGACGTAGTAGTGATGAACATAAATGACAATACAAGAAGTCCGTTCTACTTGCGACCGACGAGACGAGAACTGCGGTGACCCTGGCAATGGCAGCTGAAGTAACGTTGACTGAATGACAGCAGTACATACATGAACCCAAATTAGCAGGACGTAGATTTCTATCAATGAGTCAACTGTTACGCATGAAGGAAACAAGGGCAATTTTATAAATAAAATCTTTAATGGTACAGATATAATTTACTATACTATGAAAAAAGTATCTTACATGTTATTCTTAATAACAAATTAAAAAAAAATACTAAAACAAGTGGAAGAAAAAAATTCTGACATTGTAAAAATAGTTAAAGGCTACACAATGACTTGTGGCTCAGTTAAGGTCTCTGTCTTCCAGATATCTGTATTCAAAGGTGAAGTTCTCCTTCTTCCGTTGGCCCCAGTTGTCGTAGTCGAAGAAAATGTAAGTGCCCTGCACATTGAAACGAGCTTTATTCAAGGTTAATAATTTTTTAATTCCTAGAAGTTCAATACATACGTGGAAAGGCTTATGAAAAAAAAATAATGCTAGTTCAGTACATACAATTTAAAGATTACGAGCGTACATAATCTGATATTATGGTTAGGTGCTGGAAGCAGCGTCTAAGACTAGAGTGAATTAGATCCTGCAACAAAAAGAAAAAGTGAGTGACTGTAAATCTCCAAATAAAAACTTAATTTAACCGCAGTTGGCATTTATGAACTTCAAAACATTGATCCTATCGACAAACAAATATTTCTAGCAGCTAGTGGGGATCATGTGCCTTTCTTGTATTCATCGAGCATACAATGTCTTGGATGCTCTTCATCAACATCCATCTCATGAGGATTGAAACAATTAATTTATCTAACTTTAGTAATTATAATTCCTGAAAAATATAGATACACTAAAATTTATACTTCATTTAAACTAACAATCTGCGTGCTCTTAGGACGATTACAAAAATCATAACGAAAAAATGACTACTTTCTTTATAGGCTCATACAATATACATAGAATTAGCTTTATTTTTGAGTTCGATTTTACAGCCATGATTACGAGACAAAGGAGGCACTAACCTGAACGCATAAGCAGTAGGCGTTACAAGTATTACTTCTCTTCAAACTCGACTACTGCAGTCCCAATACATATATCTGTTTGGTTTTTCAAGACACTAAACATTGATAGAAAACGAAATTTTTGTAAGCTAACAAAATAAATATAAAGCTGGTTAGATGGTGACTAAACAAAATTACGAGTTTCCGTATCTATTATTATTCCGGCCACTGAAAGGGTTCTATTCAACCATCATAAACTCTTTCACCAGTACACTCTCCCTCATCCATACATGCCATAGTCACTGACCTGCTCGTACTCATCCGTTATTGCCTTGGGTTCCTCGTGCCGCTGGAACCACATCATGTACTTAGTATGAAATCTCCAGGATTGCTTCTTGAGAGCCTTAGCAGCAAGGTACTGCGCTTTGGTGCCTTCCAAGTAATAGAAGATAAAAAATAGCGTCTCTGTCGACAACCGTTGGAAGAAGTCAACCGTATCCGATAGAGGAGGAGGTACCTGCACATCAAATAACAATATAAGTACCATGTAGCACAGCACTCAGTAAGAAAATAACAGTAGGCATAAAAACTCAATGCTTATCTTGAAATAGCATGCATCAAAAGGAAGAATAAGTGTTTTGTTCCAGGTAAGAATGTCATTGGATTGAGCATAAACTCCAGCACAGGCATAATTAGTATTTATTTCTGAAAATTGTGCAGATAAGTACGTGAGTGCAACGTACTTAGAACTCGTGTGTAGGAAAAGTTCCTACAGAGAGTTACAGTGACAAAGAAAAATTAGACGTGAAGTATGTAATCCATTCTATTTCTTACATTTCATCAAATAATTGTTCTGAGTGAGACATGAAAATTTCCTCCCCGAAAGGAACGTAAAATGAGAAGAAAAAAATATTCAAGAATAGAAATTGAGCTAAATAATATAGAAATTAAGAAAGTAATACCCAGAACTCGATAACGCGGATAGAATTAGGGAATCGCAGAGTAACAGTGAGGAATGATTAACTAGATCATAAAAAGTATAGAAGAGTAGGCAAAATGGGTACGAGCTGAGCGAAGAAACATACAACAGAAGATACCAGTAAACAATAGGCCATAATAAGGTACACTGAATTGCAACATCTAGTATGAAAAAGAAATTAAAAAAGGTTTGAAAAAAGTGATCAAGAACACTACACCGTCAAGCAAAGCGCATGGTATGGAAATTACATTAGAAGAGCAGGCGATAACTAAAAAATGAGAGATTTACTCGAAGTAATAGTGACGTAGCAAGCATTAACCTAAAGAAGTGCATCAGGCTGGACAAATTGGCGTATTACATCTTGATACAAATAGATACGAATGAGCGGAAATAAATCGAGGAAAAATCAAATGTCTACCTGAGGAAAGTGAAGCGGAGTGGTGACAGGTTGTCTCGGGAAGTGTAACCTGAGTCTCTCGCTGTCTGCAGGGTGTGGCATGTGCATGGACGCGGCCTGTAGTCTCTTGAACTGGATCTCCTGGTCCGTGGTGAGGGGCGTGAGGCCCAGGGGCGCCACACCTAGCAAAGGCGGCACGTGGGCCTCTCCTGTTGCTGCTGCACTTGAGGTGGTTGTCGTAGAAGAGGTCACCGAAGTAGAGAACATGGCAGCCGAGAGGGTGGATGGAGTCACGTTGGTAGTATTCGCTGCAGCAGCTGCCGCTGCAACAGCCGCTGCCGCCGCCGCTGCTGCTGCTGCAGCGGCTGCAGACGCGCTGTTCGGTGTCGTGGACGCTAAAGAAGAACTTGTGTTGCTCGTGCTGCTTGAAGACGCTGCTGCTCATCAGTGTGAACAAAACTTAATACACGGCGTACAGTAATTTCTACTGGTATTTCACCCCCGCATCAAAAGCAAACAAACATTGTAAAATGAGAACGATTTCTTCCTGATCATGATCTTAAGAAATGAAATGTTCACACAAGCTAAGTTATGAGAGAAATGCGCACACCTACACATCACTTGTGCGAGAAGTCGGCGACTTCTTAAAAAATTTAATAAGTTTTCCATTCATTGTTGAGTAAATTGTAAATACAAAGACTGCTACAAGAATGATGCATAATCTAGAAGTTGAGCATAAAAAGGTCGTTTTTTTGGGAGCGAGAGTTTCTGATTCAACATGGGTCGCGCAAAATTTGCAAATGTAGGCATGAATTAATCCCCGAAGTTGTTTGCTGCCCTCATCAGCATGAATAAAACCCCACCTGGACTGGACTGATGAGAAACTTCGTTGACTTTCTTCTGTGCGATGTTTTTAAGCGTTGATGCTACATTCTCTGAAGAATTCTGCGACAGAAGGAATGCTATGAATATTACGCAACATGAGATATTATTGACTTAAATCAATCAGTCAATACATTTCTACAACGAAGAGCAGAACGCTAAGAAAAACAGACCACAAACACACTCCCATATACCTGTTCAGAAAAGTTTTAATAAAAGCTTATACACAACGCAAGTGTATTCCTTTCCAAATGTTTTTCATTGCCGTTTCCTTGTTCCTCTAGAACAGAGGATAAATGACTGCTAATATCAGCCAATTTCAACAATACCGGTATTCCTGATCACTCGCAGCCATTGTTGCTGTCTGCATTCGCTTAAAATAAAATTTTGGTATCCGCTATTTAGTTAGCAAACGTCCGTCACTTGAAACATAGAACCAATCCAATTTTAATTTCGGAACATTACGCGTTGATCCATTTGGCGTGCAACTGTTGTTCCAGTCAGCTCTGTGCACTCCAGGTAATAATCTTCCCTGACACATGCTCCCTTACGAATGTTTTCTTCACTTCAACACGCAACACTTGGTTACACTCCTCTCTAACCAGACAATGCAGACATTTTGATATTCCTTCATGCAAACCAAAGCTCTTCTCTGGCCTGCAATGCAAGGGTTCATCAGCAGAAGACAACGTTGCTACATTTCAACAAGCTATTATGAAGTGGGCCCCCAAGACCCATTTCAAAAAAAGCATTCTAAATTTCAAAATGAAAAATAGATGTCAGAGTACTTTCATGCAGAATTTCTAATTAAACGGCAGGTTTAAAAGAAAACAATGCGATTTGTTTCTTTTATTCCACTGTAACGTATAAAAAGAAGCAAGGGAAGCCCCTTTTATTACAGAAAAGAAAATCTAAAACAGAGAGAAATATTTTCTAAGATTTTGTTTCAGCCTTTTATGCCATTTCCAACACACGTAAATACAAAAATACCTACGCTCTATATACACAGGAATACTTAGCAAAAAACTAGCCATAGAAATGTTTAGAGGGACACTCTAATCAACAAAGTTCATTGCTTTAAAAGAATGAAGTCTCTACTAAGAGATCGGTAGTAGCAGGCACTGCAGCAACTACTGCACCACATCAAGGTACTTGAACGTCGCAGTACTTCTCTGCAAGAGAGTGGCAGAGTGACAGAGGCTGTCACAAATGAAGATATTACTTTAAAAGCAATCATTGATATCCCCAAATTTTAGCTGAAACTCAGCAGTTTTAAAACCACCCACCATACGACAGCCAGTTGAAGTTTACTCACGAGGACTTTATTATGCAAATGCTGCTGCTGTTGTTGCTGCTGGTGGTGATGTAATAGAGGGCCGTTGGAAGTTGCTGGTGCGCCCACAGATTGTTGTTGTTGCTGTTGTTGTTGCTGCTGTTGTTGCTGTTGTTGCTGCTGAACCCCAACGTGATTGCTTAGGGCTGCATTACATTAAAAAGAAAGTTATTAAACTTGCGAGTCCAATATATGTAAAATTTATTCTATTGAATCCAACTTAAGACACCTACTCTCGTTGGAAAAGCTCATGAAGTAATCCCTGATATCAGAGGGAAACATTAAGGAGAAAAAATAACAGAAAAACCCAGTTTTTACCTTTTTTACATATCCAAAAGATATGTCGTAGATTTATCTACTGAAATCGACATAACGTACCACTGGCACTAAATCAAGTATTTGCTTCAGCATCATTTTCCTATCGAAGAAAAATTGAAAAGTTAGCCAGCAGAACGGAAGCAAATCAACAAGCATAGTGACGACAGCATCACGACGATGGAGCAAGTTGTCATACATCAACTGCCCGCACTCTTATTTTTTTAAAATGATCATTTCGCTTACTCAGAAGATCACTAAACAAGACCTCTGCAACAATCATTCAGCCGTAGGCCACTATAATTTATAAAATAATAATCAACTACGTAGTTGACTCGTGCACTATAATTTAAAAATCAAAGATTGACTACGTAGTTGACTTAAGAAGTTGAAGTAGCAACAACTTTGTCCTCACATGCATCCCCTTAACAATGACATCCGCACATCACGCAACACAATAATGCGACTAACTTAGAAGTTGAACTCACCATCTTTGCTCTTGGCAGATGAAGAGTTCTTTGAGTTGTGAAGTTGTTGCTGCTGTGAGGCGGCAAGGTAAGACATGCCTGAACTTGTACTGCTATTATTGGGCGTGGACATGCTCGTGGATCCTGCACATGACAACTCGCTCAACATTATCATTTATACAGAAATCTTCCATTCAGCGTCAAAGAGTCTATCACTGTTGACAGTTAAAGGCGTTAACGTTCAAGAGAAGCCCCACGTACTGCACTACTTTAGAAGAAATTTAATCTTGTCACACAACGAAGAAGATTAAAAAATAAAGAAGTAACTAAAGAAGGAAGAGTTCATGTTTGCAAACAATTTGCAATCAAACATCTACTTATCCTCCACGCTGGATGGGATCTCCCCACCCATGTCTTCAGATTTTAAAATAGCTGACAATGATTTTTAAATAGCTGACAATGATTTTAAAATAGCTGACAATGATTTTAAAATAGCTGACAATGATTTTAAAATAGCCGACAATGATTTTAAAATAGCCGACAATGATTTTAAAATAGCTGACAATGATTTTAAAATAGCCGACAATGATTTTAAAATAGCCGACAATGATTTTAAAATAGCCGACAATGATTTTAAAATAGCTGACAATGTATGGGTGGAAACAGGAAAACCCCTATTACGAGTATTATAAGATTCAAAAACTCCACTTCTAGGAATGAAAATCTAAAAAACGAACGCTGCATCGCCCAAATCATCCTCCTCGAGTTGACAACCTTAAAGTAGACAGATCCCACGTAAAATAATCGAAAACTCCTCGCAAAATCTGACTAAAAACACTAGTGAAGCAAAGTTTTTTAAACTTTTTAGGAAGTTTAAAAAAAAAGGTTATATTCAACCAAGTTAATACAAGTAAAAAAGAAAGTGCTGTAAACGAACAAGGAATACGGTCGTACCTTGTACAGGTTTGGTAGGCGTGTGCTGGACACCCTTTCCACCACTGGAGTTGTTGCTCGTTGAGTTCGGTCGTACTGCAGCAGGCTTCACAGGCTGCAGTCCAGACAGAAGGATTAGTTTTAAACCACCAACTCACTTTTTATTGTAATATTAACAGTAAAATAATGGTACGCCTCAGTATTATTCCCTCCTCCCCTGTTCGAGATGGAGGAAGACCCTCTCCATGCACACTGCAGCACTCGTAACTACCATCAATATATAATAGTGATGTCGTGATACTCTCAAACTGTTTACTACTACAGGCAGATAACTCAGCCATTAGTAACGCCACTACGACACAACCATATTTTGCAGACAATCAGAAATAGTCATAGAAAATCGCAGGAATGTTTAAAAGTGAATGTATTTTCTCACATAGAGAATCGTTTCAGTAATGAGACCATGATGCTACATGGTTCATCTTATATTCATACAATCACCCCATTCTGTCCTAATACAAATTTGGATACAAATTGTCTTGTTGCAAATCAAAAAATAAAATCCTTCGTTAAATATTTTAAGAATAATGAGTTTAGTTCCGCTTTATTTAAGCACCTCATGTCTAGTTGCGGATCCGATAGCGTGACACAACTGCCTCTCAGTAATTCAATTTTTTTGAAACATTACCCAATGGTGGCAAATAAAGAACATTAAGTTCGTTTATCAATTTTCTAGATCTATTTAGAGAGAGGTCCAGGTGCCTTCAGTCCTCTTTTATATTTTCCCGAATCCAGTACTTGAATGATCACATTGAAAAGAAACTTAAAGCCTTTAATATGACGATCAAAGAACAGGCTTTCAATGCAAAAAGCTACCTAATTTACTTTAGGCCACCTGTCATGCTACTGATGACTGAATTCAATACAAGGTTATATCCATAAAATATTATTCACTAGGATACGAACTTAGAGGAAAACTATTAGACATAATCTCGAATATACTCACAGTTCTAGAGTCTTCCTTGTTGTTCCTTTTGCTAGACCTCTCGTTGTGATGAGAGGTACTGTTACTATTAACGAAATTACTATTAGTGTTACTACTATTGCTGCTGCCACTGCCGGTATTGTTGCTCTGATTCCCGCCACTACCAATGCAGTTGGTGTCATTGCTGCCACTGCTACTGCTGCTGCTATTGCCACTTCCACCACTAAAGGAATGATTGGTAAGGCTGCTTGAGGCGTTAGCCTGTGGCTGCTGCTGCTGTTGCTGCGGATGATGAGCCACAGAGGAGGTACCAGTGCCTGTAGTCACAGAAGCAGGAGCTGCGTTGCTGCTGTTGCCGTTGCTTGTGGACGACGCTAGCGTTGGCATTACCGAGACACACTGCAACGCAGCGTTGTTGTTGTTATTATTGTTCGACGTGGTTGATGACGATGCTGGTGAGGGTGCCGGACTTGATGAAGATCCGCATACGGACGGAGATGGAGTTGAGGTTTCCGTGCTGTCTGCCCCGCCGACTCCACCCAACACGTTCTGTAGGGGCATAGTTAAGGGAAGGTCAACAAGAAGGGATATGGACAGCACAAAAGGCGTGGAAAAATGTGAAAAATGTACAAGTTCTCCGACATTTGAAAACATTTCAATCATGACTAAAATAGTAGCCTCATCTGCACAAGAAAATAAAAATACCATCTCAATTTAATTGATTCTTAGACGTGAACAGCATTAGCCCAGTGGGCATTTATTAACCAAGCCAAAAGTGAAGTAAAAAGGACCGAAGCATTTCATAGAACTACCTTAGTCAAGAGATATTGATGCTTGAGAACGTACAAAGAAGTGTAAAATTGAGTAAAAAGTGGACCAAATGAGAAAAAATGAATATTAGATTTCCTTCAGAATTGTATTTTGAGCTATAGCCTAAAGCAGTGGTGGCCAACCTGCGGCGCATGCGCCACATGCGGCGCATTCAACGATTAATGATGGCGCATTGCCTTTGTACTGGAGGGGACAAATTAATGTTTTTAATATGTTTAATACTCTCATGATTTTGCAAAAGGTTGGCCACCACTGGTTTATTGTATGGTCTGGAAATATTTCCTGAGTAAAAAGTGAACCACATGAGAAAAATGAATAGTAGATTTCTTTTAGAATTGTATTTTAAACTATAGGCTAAAGCAACCATCTATTGAGATTGAGATACTTTGCACTTCGTACACTACATTAAGTCGACTGCTAACATTTCTTGCGCCATGATACCAAATGACAGAAATGAATTGTGCATCATATTCTAAAATATTGAGCCTCAGTTCGAGGTTGTGATCTAAATATTTTATGTATTGAATCATTCAGATTATTTCAGAAAGCCCTGCACTGAGAACAACTTCTTACTAAAAGCCATTGTTCAATGTCGAAGACCTGTAAAAAATTCCCAACGATAATTGAAACCCACTTTCCTACAACTATTCATTTTTGAAGGACACTCTTACTAATGAGGACTTCTACAAAGCATATCTAGCATCACCTATTGGAACTACCAATAAAATTTGTTTTAAGATCACAAATAATAATTCACACGTCCAGCAGGATATCGTCTCTTGTAAAATGATTAGCTAGTTTTTGAATATTTTCACACATTATGAACTTAAACACTTCTGTAGGGTGGACAAACCAGTTGAAAGAAGAATGAATTTGAAAAACTAAATCAAGACAACACCTCAACCGCCAAGAATACGAGTCCACCAAGTTCCCTCCTTCCCACCCTCCCTGTTTACGCATCAAAATGACATGCTTTCATTCCAGTATTATATAATAATAATATATACAGGAATATAATAATAATAATTCATTCGAGTGTCTCGGGCTTACGTGCAACTAAAGCATGTGGGACAACAGGCAGGTTCATTGATCTTTAGAGTAATCAATCATGAGGGCAATGGAACCATCCGTCACCAATGAAGGGAATGAAATACAGTCATCAATCATGAGAGCAATAGAATCATCCGTCACCAATGAAGGGAATGAAATACAGTCATCAATCATGAGGGCAATAGAATCATCCGTCACCAATGAAGGGAATGAAATACAGTCATCAATCATGAGAGCAATAGAATCATCAGTCACCAATGAAGGGAATGAAAAACAGTAATCAATCATGAGAGCAATAGAATCATCCGTCACCAATGAAGGGAATGAAATATAGTCATCAATCATGAGAGCAATAGAATCATCCGTCACCAATGAAGGGAATGAAATACAGTCATCAATCATGAGAGCAATGGAATCATCCGTCACCAATGAAGGGAATGAAATACAGTCATCAATCATGAGGGCAATAGAATCATCCGTCACCAATGAAGGGAATGAAATACAGTCATCAATCATGAGAGCAATAGAATCATCCGTCACCAATGAAGGGAATGAAATACAGTCATCAATCATGAGGGCAATAAAATCATCCGTCACCAATGAAGGGAATGAAATCGTGAAGCATTCATGAAGGAATTAAGGCTGCACTTTTAAACAGTAACAAAGTCAGAAGTTGGCCTTGCATAGTTATAGGTAAAATGACTATTTTAAACACTCAAATTAGTTTGATGCTGCAGAGATGACTAGGTGCGAGTCTTTACGATATTAAGGTTTCAGGACGCACTTGCTGTGTTTAATTGTGTGATAAGAGATCAACACTGTATAAATGTACACCCATACTATGTACCTACAGAACTGAAAATACCCATTTAGCCCAATACACTGTCAGTATACATGCATCTACACATATGTATCATTCACGCCCTAAAAAGCCTACCAAATATTCAGTATTATTAGGTATTAAAGTAATAAATTATTATAGTTTAGTAGTTAAAACTAGTGTGTAAGCAAAAAGATAACTGTATTACGGCATGCACAAATATTACTATAGTTCTACCCTTATAAAATAAGAGTCCAGAACTAAATGTACATTGTTTACTTTGCCACAAGACGAAACACGTTAATTATCGAGTGGAAGTGAAAAATTTTATTAAATAAACTGAAATGCTTACCTTGAAAAACAATGCCAGACAAAACATTAATTCCTTAACTCTATAATGAACTAACTAAAGCTTAGTATCATGGTAAAGAAGGAAAACAGGTCAAAGGCAGAAAAATTACCAAGTCAAAGCTAGCAACTTCCGTACCTCGACTACAGCAGTGTCGATACTTCGGTATTTTTGTTTTGTAATCATCGATATCATGTAATTTGAAGTCAGTTCTGCTACTATTTTAACCCCTTCATGCCTGAATTACTATAAGGTGGAATATGGCACGATTTATTAAGAGGTTAAACAATATAAAAAGTGCAATAAGACACAGGGTGTCCTACACACCCTGACACTCACTTCTATGCAACATATTAAGGTTCATCGTAAACTGCAACTATGTATGCCCTAAAAATAGCTTTGAAGTTAATGTACACTACGGTTCCGTTCTGAAAGGGTTATGAAAAAGGACAACTACGCAATCTGAGGTCAGAGACACTTTCACAGAAAAATATTTCTCATTATCAAGCAGGTTGGCAAAATTTCCCATTTTCGAAAATGATTCAGTCTTGCTAGGTAATTTAAATTAATTTAAATACCGATGAAACCATTCGCACAAATTTTCTGAATATCGTCTACGGCTATGACTTATGTACCGGAACCAAAATAGATTTCCTAAGTATAGCGATAGTACAGTAGCAGCAACTGACATGCAAATAAAAATACAGGCAGGAAGATGTAAGGCACAAGCAAGCAAGACAGCGAACCAAGAAATGAGAAAGCGAAGGAGTTAAATAATACCGTACGATGAACATGGAGGGGTCAGTAAGTTGCAGAAGGGAGTAGCAGGTTATACTACAACTAACTACCTTCCCAACCGAGATTTCTGTAGTGGGATAGTCGAGGTCCTCCATCTCAATGTCGTCAAAGAGAACCTCGTTCTCCACAAAGTCAGGCTCCTGATTGCTTTCCACATAGTAGTCCACATCGTCCTTAATGGTCCGGAGCTGCACACATTTTCCATTGATTATTTTCACGAGACATGCGAGACCAAAGCAATAGTGATTGTAATTCATCATCACTAAGTGTAATCTTATAACGACCAAGTTAATTTCTGAATGAAAGAGAAATTACGTAGATCAACACTCATTTTCACTAGTTTTTATGTAATTTCACCTAGCTATTGAACAAAACATTAAGACTATACAACTTTAGTGAATTATTTCTAATGTACTTCAAGGACACCAGTGCTTCATATTGGATTTAACGCAATACGAAACGAGAAAAAATGCCCATGCAAGGAGCTGAGACTTCTGACAACATGATAATGTACAACAACAAAAATTCTTGCAAAACTACCGCTAAAAAACAAGAGGCTAACAGTACTAGATGCACCTCAGAAGTTCAAGTCCATCAGAAAGAAAAATACCTAGAATATAAACAAAAATATCTTTTCACTTCAGCAACATAATCCTAACACAATGTGTACAGCTCCTCCAACACACATGTTGTGGCTGTCTTATGACTATCTAGTGAGTATAATAAACGCGGCTCCAATACTCACTTTGTTGCAGTCTATGGACTCGTTATTCAGCATTCTCATGAGGATTTCCAGTTTCTTGATGGTAAAACGGTGTTTTTCCAACCACACTTTTAATTCTTCTATTCTTTCAGTTTTGTCTTTGTCCACTTTCTTCTTCTTGCCACCAACTAAAAGCGCTTCAATTTCACATTCGAATTGGTCAATCTGAAAAAAACAAAGAAAATATATTAAACAAAAATACTTTTCTATATACTTTGAAGCCTGAATACTTGAGTGAAGTAGGTTCAGTTTATCAATAGCTCCAGATGTTAGTATAAATCCAGATAAAATAATGCAAAAATCTTCACATGTCAATAAACACAAAGGAGTCTTAATTGCTATGCTAGTTATTGATGGTATACAAGTTTATTTACACGACACATCCTGGGACACTTCACACAGGGCAAGGACACACCAGCTACAAGTATGCATTCCTAAACAACTGCACACAGATCTACCGCTTACCAGCATCCACTACACTATTCTCAGCTACACATCTAAAGCAACTCATCAGCATCCACTACACCATTCTCAGCTACACACCTAAAGCAACTCATCAGCATCCACTACACCATTCTCAGCTACACACCTAAAGCAACTCATCAGCATCCACTACACCATTCTCAGCTACACACCTAAAGCAACTCATCGGCATCCACTACACTATTCTCAGCTACACACCTAAAGGAACATCAGCATCCACTACACCATTCTCAGCTACACATCTAAAGCAATACAACAAACAGCAATTTGGTTTCTACAAGAAACCACACTTCTGCTTTCATTTCTATGTAAAACTCCAAGAGAGGTAAGCCTGTCACTCAAGCCACTCGCCAGCAATGAACAAGCCACTCATCTGCCTTGAACAAGCCACTCATCTGCCTTGAACAAGCCACTCATCTGCCTTGAACAAGCCACTCATCTGCCTTGAACAAGCCACTCATCCATCTTGAACAAGCCACTCGCCTGCATGGTGAGACTGTCGATCGACTCGTTGAGCCAACGGTTGAGGTCCTCCTTCTCTCTCTGGGCAGGGTCCTTGTTCTGTGCTGCCCCCAACCCTTCTTTGCTATATGCCTTGGTCTTCGTCTCTCTCTCAACAACCTTAAATCTCTCCATTTGCTGCAAAAAGTATAAAATATACAGACTTCAATTATGTATGTTACACTCAAGTTAGTCTAATGCATTCAAAAAACAATTTTCAAAATGAAGGAAAAAATCACATAGGATAAACCCCACACATAAATTAACCCAAAATATCCCTACATGGCAATAATAGTGAACTACATCAAGATTGATTTGCATTGCCCACAGGAGCATAGTGTCCAGGCTAGTGTGACACACTACTTCTGGAGAGGCTGCACCAACATGAAAAAAACATAACTACACTGTACATTACAAAACTGCACAGGTAAAAGGACACAAACCATGATAGAAGTATGTTACCTTCATTCATCTGGGACTATTTAAAAACCAATAGTAATTTTGTTGGAGCAAAAGGCCTCATATACTGAAGTGATAAATATTCCAGGGGTTACACAAATTCAAAGATATTTAATGCAGCACATACTAAAGATTACTGAAACTGAAATAAATTCATTTTCAGAAGATAAAGACTAAAATGTCAGTAAATGTTGTAGTTACCTAGGCCTTAAAACGTACTTCCACATAATTTACTCAGGCAATTTAACTTGCTTATTCAAGATATAAAATAAAACTGTGCACTTCTTGATGAGACAATTGAAGGACTTGTACTGAACCTAGATGTTTTAGAATGCATAGATCTTTATAAATCCTGAGATATGATAAGTTGTCCAAAAACTTTAAATTACATATAGACCAGTTCTAAGAATGTAGATATATTTGAATTTTGATAGCTGTGCTAGCATTCAAATTAAGTAGAAAAAATGTACTATTGCATTTTAACCCTTTCACCCCAGATGGCATACATATGTACCAAATATATACTATATTTGTACCACACAAACATACTCCAGGGTGAAAGGGTTAACTCAAGATAAGTAAATAACCACTTGTATTAGTTTGAAGCAACCAACTTACAGTTTCAATAAGCTTTCTGTTTTCAAGGAGCTGTGTCTTGTCCTTGATCTCTCCTGAAGTGAGCCATGACTTGATCTGGTCTCGTAGTCTCTGCAGCTTCTTGATCTCCTTCTTGAGGTCTGCCTCGTACTTCTCCTTCTGATTGGTGTTGTTCGCATTATGAACCTGGTCATGAGTAAACTCGTCAGTGACACATATATACAGCTAAATGACTGAACAACTATGAAAACCTCTTTACAGTGAAAAATTATGCCATCAAGCTACTTGGTGACAAACTGCATAAATAAACAACTGGAATTAATATTCACATATAGAAAGATATTTAAACCAGTAGTTAATATGAATAAAAGCAGGAAAATTTTCTTAATACGAGATACATTCATTCAGATCTTAATAGGATTTTTTGTTGCTTTTTTCAAGAATGAAGTACTTTAAATAATTTATTAATAGCACACTGAACAGATAATTCAATAATTTCACATGAACTTTCATGTGTAATGTAATATTGCATATAAAAAGAAAAGTTTCATCATGTCAAATATATCAGAAACAGAGTGATATAAATTTAAACATACTATCATTGAATAAAGTAATACTTTACTACCATAAAATGAGAAGTGAAACTCCATAAAACCATAAAATGTGCAGTGAATACAAAATAAAAAGATAAATGTTTGTTATAGCTGCCAACAAAAATAACAAACCTTTTTCCAAATATCTTCAAACTGTTCAACTCCTTCAGACACCTTCTTTAAGCATCGATCAATTTCACCTGAAAAGAATAAAGATATTTTAATTTCACTTCAAAACTATATCTGACAATAAAAACATCACAGGATATGCAGTGTAACATACACTACTTCGTGTGCAGGTGTGCAGCACACGAGAGTCATGGCTGCTCTCTGCCTGGTGGTGGCAAGTCAAGCTAAATATGTTATCATCCCTCAGCTTCTCAGTAATTACTAAAAAACATTATAATCAGCCAAAATTAAATTCAAAGAAAATTATCTAGTATTTTCCATTCATTTTTATAATAATTAGAAGATAGGCATGTTTGTATATCATACATTTATTATAAGTCATTCTTAAAGCCCAGTATGACAACAGGATCCACTAAATTCCTTTATAAACTCTGTGTGCATAAAAGACTCATTGCCTGTCTAGTTCATCTAGCATTATTTTTCTAGTTTTGATCTGAAAAAAAAACTATCTTTTAAAAAACTATTTTCTATGATGTCATATAGCAAAATGAAAAATAAAAAAATCAATTGGACACATTTAACACATTTTCTGTAATGTGATTCACCCATCCATGTATCCCTTTACAATAAATTATATTTTTTCATCAAAAATATTCAAGTTCACACTTTGTATGTCTTGCTTTTAGTAGTACAGTGTTTGCTACCAAAAGGTTATCACAGGAAACATGATATGAATAGATTTACTAGTAATTTGAAAGATATCAGGGTAATTGCATGTGTACTTTTGTTCAGAAGTGTTGAATATAGTTATTCAGTGATGAGTGAAATTAATTAACAGTTAGCAAACTCTAAAAGTTACATTCCAATTTTAAAAAATTTCTTAGAGCCATGAGGAATTATAAAATGAAAACTGTAGTGTACTACTGAAGACAATTTCAATGTTTATCAATTCTACACAATATATCTGCAATGCATTTACAATTGCTCATTTTGTTTATAATTTTTATGTTTTATAGCATGTTGCTACATAAAACATGTGTTACAATACATTTGACAAGATACAACTCATTATATATAACACATTCATTTCAACACACATTACAAAAATATGTGCTAAGCTTGCATCAGAGTTCATTGTAGCTTAGCTAAGATGAACACAGCCACTCAAGTTAAATAGGCACTCAACCTAGGCTCTTGCAAAATAATATGAGCTCAAAAGCAAGAAAACTAAGTCCTTTTTACTTTCACACAATATTGCAGGTTTATTAAGAAATTAAATAAGATACCTAGATATTCCCAACCCTACCTTTCATTTCTTCTGCAGGCAATGCTTCCACAACTTGTAATCAATCTTACATATAAATCAAATGAAAGTTCTCCCTATTAATTATATTCAGATCACTAACAACTACTCGCTCTAGTGCACCATATATTATAGTCAATTTCTTAAAGATATTGGGCTCCACGAATAGCCTCCATATCATGGCAGAACAATTATAGTGAATCCTTATTTAATGAATATATTCTGTACCAAGACAGAGCTCATGAACAGTAATGCTTGCAAGCCAAGCATATAATTTCTAAAAAAAATAAGAAAAAACATTAATGAACTCTTATCTCCATAAAGAGTTTTGTTTCATTTTTACTCAATCCAAGTAAAGAAAAATTTGCAATGGTAAAGAGAAAATAAGATTTATGTAATAAATATGCCATAATTACTGAAATTTTTAATTGACTACAAAATTCATAACAAATGTTATCATTAATTTAGTTTTTATTGATATCAAGTACTATTTAAATTAGGAATCATTATGTAACCAACAATTAATTAATCACTGCACTTAGTGTAATAGTTCAATATCACTTTTTCACTTTTTTTGTCAAATTTCAGCCTGCAATCTAAGAGCTGAATTTAATTGCACTTGCTCACAGAAATTTAGCTTACTAATATATATTTAATGGAGCAGACAAAAAATTTCTCAACATTTTCACATCCCAACCAGTTCATTAACTGAGAGTCCACTGAGATATTCTTTCTAAATTTTCCAACAAATTCATGCTCATGGTGAGTTTTGTCTTGCTTGTGAAAGCTTTAAATTATATTGCTGAACATCATGTCAGCTTATAATTGTAATGCTGCTTGTACACTCAACTACATGTCAATTAATTAAGAATTTTCAGAACACAACCCTACTACCACAGAAACCCAAAAATCTGCAATGCCATTACTCTCTAATAAAAAAAAACAATGCAATTTTTTCATGGAATATGAATTAAATATTAAATGTTAGTGCACAAATAGACATCAGTATTAAAGGGTCAATGTGGCTTTCTAAAACTTTCAGTTTGAAAATAATCATCTAGTTGCATTTAAACAGGAACAATGAAATATGGATAAACGACAAGAAAATTACTGATATTAAATGCACGGTTACAGTCACCTATTAACTTTTCCGATTAGGAATTTGAATCACTGCTTGCCAAGAACAAAAGATCAACTACACGTCCACGTACTTTTTCATTTTCACGGTTTAAAAGCTTTTGTTTACAATGAGAGCACACGAATTAGGTTCTTGTTTATTGTCTCCGGTAATGCCCGTCCAAACTCACCTTGTAATCTTCTAGATGCGGCCATGGCTATGAAATGGATCTCCAGGTACTTTTGGACATATTTATTAGTAAATTACTTCTATACATACACAACCGGTTGATGATTAAGTAAATATTTTCAACTAACAGCCGATTCTTACAGTATGTCCACCATTGAGCGTTCTCTCAACCAGACTCCCACCGTGACCATTTAACACTTCTAAAAATATATATCTTGCGAAAACGCTCTGGATCAAAAGGTTTTTGAATTATTTTCACTTTTATTTAAATACTAGTTACTTTATTTATGTCAGATTAGGTATAGAAAGTCTTTATATGTTTTATAGAAGAGAAATGTAATTGTCATATACTGAAAATTGGTTAGTTTTCAAAATTTATTTCAACATGAACACAGGCAATAATTAATTAAAATTGGAAAATGAAAATTTTGTCTCCATTCTTTTACGTACTAATATTATTTAATGTGACAAAGACGTTTTAGGGGCACGTTCTTGTCTTTCATTTTCGGTTCTGTCAGACGAAATTCGGTCACACACACACTCAGTAGATAGTTGCCTTCGGTGGCGTTTGGTTGCTTAGCATGAGGTAATTGATTATGAAGGAGTATAGCCTTAAGAGAATATTTGAATGGTATGATGTATGATTATCTTCAATATGACAGTCTCCCTGTAAATTATAATTGTCTGCCAGTATATTTCGAAAAATAATTTAAATTTGTTGTAAAATGGCCTATTTTTCATAATTTTCTAGACAGTCATTATTTTCAATGTAACTCTCTACCGTTATAAATTCGCTAGAATTTATTTTCTACTCGAGCATAAATATGGTAGCACAATTTGAAGTACATAGAAATTGAAAATAAAATCAAACGCAGGGGAAATCACTGGTCGAGAGAACAAGTCTCCCTGTCTAACTTAATTAAAAAGTTCAACTCAACAGTGACGTATAATCACCACGCCGAGGTTCGACGAAACCGAGACGCGATTTCTCTGCAGACATTTTCCATACATTGTTAGTGAAGGAACGACCGTTCCATTGTATGTGATATACTCATGTGCCCTAGTTAATAAGAGGTTAAATTTCATTGAATAATATACATGTTTATTCAATATTACCGATAAACTATTTTATTTACTGTCGCTTTAAATGAAGGATACCGTTTTATTTTGGAATTTATCTCTATGTTCTGCAGACTTGTCGAATAGACAAGAAAATATGTATAGATTTAGACTGTAATATTAATGCAAATAAAATTTTCAAATTTAAGCTTGCAGAGTAACATTTTAAATTAAATTCTCAAGCTTCAATGCACAAAGTATGTTACATAAGGATTCTTCATTTAATCTTAAATTATATTTTGCAATAAACTATACTCAAATACATTAATTATAGGTATAGGATATGCATTATGAATTTGATTGTTGAACATACATATTTATGCAGCACATACATATGGATTGTATGCCTAATTATTCCTCTACTCTATTTTTGTATCGCATGTTCTTTCCTCACCTTATAGTGAACGCATAGAAATAAATATTTGTTTTATTCATTAGTTCAAAGTTGTTACTCAATAATTGCTGATTCCTTGTTAAAAATTGGAGCACGTTACATTTTTCGTGATGCTTTCTTAACTTATACGTATGCCAAAATTAGCGTCTTGTATATCGAAGCCATTTGACGTTGACTTCTGAATTATTGGCTATGTCTCTTACGCAGTCCAGAGTTACTTTATTTTACCAGAAAAAGCAGCTCAAATACTACACTTAATCGTTGGTCCAAACGTCAAAATTGATTACTGAGGGAAATTAAGCTTGATTTCGTGCAAATTTTTGTGTTATTGAGGGAATTTACGGATTTTTTTCTCTGTTTAAGCCAGAACTTGTTTCATCATGTTAGCACTGGTAGAACGGAATTTCGCATAAGCTGCTTTACTTGTGATCCAGGATATTTTTTGGTTTGGCTTGTAGATTTAAATAGAACGCATTTCTACAAATTTAAACGGGACGGATGAGAAGTTGATACACACTCAAAAAGTAACAACGTGATTGAAGGTAGTGTTTTATTTTATGCTGCAGCATTTGTCTGGTACTAATCCTTTAGCTATAAATCAATTGAAAATTACCTGAATGACCACCGTACTCAGAACACAGTATATTATACGTTAAAGTTTCATTCACTAGCTGAGTGTATGTCCAATTGTAACTTGTCTTACGCACGACAGTTAATGAAAACGTGAGTCAACATTAGCGGGTTACTGCAGGACTTGAAAACAAAAAAACTGTTCACTTTTTAAAAACAACCTGCGGATAATTGAGTTTGCTGGATCATTTAACATGTGACCACTTCGTCAGGAAAAGGTCATAACAAGGGCTAGTGTGATGAGCTACCCTGCTTTAATATAGGATTACAGAAGAATCATCTAACCCAGAAAAAGTAAACCCCCACAAACGTCCTCAGCTTCTTGTATTGAACATAAAAGGCTGTAGTCTCTTATGCAGAAAAAATACGCTATTTTTCTCAAATAAAGTACAGCTGATAACAGTACGAGCGACACAAGGTGAGGTGGGAAAAAATAAATCCATAATGTTCCCGGAACCAGAAAAAACCTCAACTGATGAGCCTAGCTTTTATTTATGTATACCTTCATAATTTTAGAATTTCAAGGATATGTATGGGGTTTTTCAAGTACTAAATAGTAAAATCTTATTATGTGCATGAAGAATGAAATAAATGGCGAAGATTAAAATTAAGACACGATGAAATTTATTTAGGGAACGTCTGCTTGAGCAAAGTTCAAAAATCTGGCTTGGATAATTTTTCACTGAAACATTTGATACAACGTATTTATTTTTTACTTTTCGCTTTCAAATATTTTTTTACACGAAAAAATAGGGAAACAATTATTCATTTCATATCTGGTATGGTTTGGTATTAGAAAATAAGGTGTATTATTTATTTGTCGTAATAAAAACATCTACATATCAATTTAAGTTTATTAAAACCATTCACTGAAATATTCTTTAAAGAATTTGATTTTTTAGTGAGAAATAATCATCTATTAAATTATCACCTTCTAATTGTGAAGAAGCCAAATGTCATGACCGTGCGCTTTTGATAGAATTGAATTTTTACGGTAATTCTAAATATTTTAGGGATAAGAACGAATAGTCGTGAGAACTATGGTGTCAGTGAGAATTTCAAATACGTGTTGATTGGACGCGTTGTTAAAGGGACTTCGTTGCAAAAGTCAAAATGGTCGCTGTTGCATTGCTCATTTTTCAAACCTTAGTTTCTTGAACTATAAAAATAAATTTCCCCGACGTTTTATTATTGGATGAATATATCAAGGAACATTAAATATATAATATTAGTCATCTTTTATTGTTTAATTACATAGCTTGTTTTATCATCTATGTCTTGAATTAAAAAAATTCAAAATTACTAGAGAAAGGTTAACATAGGCAAGATGATTGAGATTAAGTTTTTGGCTGAAATTAACTTTTTTGTGAATTTAATAATTTTAAAGTTCAAATTAAGCTCATCATACATAAGATGTATCAATTTCTTGGATTTGTTATAAACTATTAAGGCATTTATTTTTACCTACTAATAGTTTACTTATTACAGTATTTTGTGTACTGGCATCTATGTTACATTACTAGTATCATTTGTTGCATTTTTAATGCATCATAATTTCTATTTAGGAGGTAAAAAAGAGGTCTAACATTAGCCAAAAGTGTTTTCATGGCATAAAAATCTTGGTGTTGGGGAATCTTTAATGTGGTCATCAGATTTTTGTGTTTAAGTGGTAATATCATTGAAGATTAATCCCAAACTGTTCAATTATTCAAGAAAGAACTCAGTTCAGAGTAGCAGGACCATAATAATGTTTACTCTTAATGTATCTGCCATGCTCTGCAGGTTAGCAATTTTATGTTTGCTAAACTTTTGTGCACCATTAATTCAGTTCGGTAACTGACTATAATTTATTTCACTGAAGGTAAGTAATTTTGCATAGTAAATAAAGGTGTGCTATAAACATGTGCAATACTATGATGCAACCATGATGCTATTATGGGCTAATCAAGTGTAGTATAATTGTATTATTTTTCATACTACTAAAAGTAGATGGAAGATTCTAATAATTCTAAGAATAAATTTTAGCTATCCATCTACTGCATATACTCTACTTTTTTTGTTGAGAAAGGAACTTTTTCTTTCTTTAGCCTAAATTTTAAAGACTTCGATGATAATCCTACAAATAAAAAGTAATATTTACTTCTGCTGAATAAACTTCATGTTTTGTAGATTACATGAATTTGCTTTTGTGTTTCTTTTTGTTTTTTAAAATAGGCAAAAACCCTAATAGGTTTGTATAAAATAAGTTTTCATGTCATACTAAATAAGAAATAATGCTTAAATGTTGAATAGTGGAACTTCCATTAAAAAATAGTTCACTAAATTTAAGGCCATTGTAAAAAAATTTTAAAAATTCTTCCAATTTTAACTATTAAACAAAAAATTTTCTTTTAATGTGTAGTAAACACTATGCCACATCTATGTTACATGGTTTGCTAAAGTCAAAATATATTTTTTTGATTTTTTGGGCTAAACTGATAACTCAAGTTTTCATTTTGGCCTCAGGTTATGAGACATTTCTGTGTCCCAGCCATTTCTTATTTATTTAAAATTACCCAGAGCATTTTATAATCAAATATAGGATTTAATGATGAAGGTTTATCTATTTCATTGAAATAATTTATTTAATTTTAACTAGAAATTAATGATTGCTTCTGCTGTGCTGGCATGCTACATGCCAGCACAGCATGTTCCTATAGCCTCATTCTATTCTATTCTATTCTATTCTACATGAGGTAAAGTATTTGAAGTCAGTCATGATGTGTGTGATTGCCTATTGAAGTTCACTATCCAACCTAGCACAATTAAGTTGCTTGTGAGAAATGTGTTGGTTTGTTTTATTGAAGTTATTTTACATGAATTGAATGTGAGAACTTCTCTCAATTGGCAATTATCAGTCATTTTACCTTTTTATTGGTTGTGTTTTTGTAAAACCAACAAGTACTAAAGTTTAATTTTCTTTTGTTTTGATATATGATATGGTTATCATGAGAAAGGTAAGAGATAGTTCACTACATAATTGAGTTTCATATATCTAAATTTACAGTGTTTTAATGTATAATGAAGTATCCTAGTATACATTTCTTTGTATTCATATGAAAACACATCAAAAGCAAATTAGATCTTAAAATCTTGTGATTTGTTTTGAAACTCACACTGTGTGATGCTAGACACCACAAAAATCTACTCAGATATTATTATGTAGTGAAGGAATGGCATCAACAAAATGTAAGCCCATAACAGCTCATGAATGTGGCTCACTCTGGAGTAAAGCTAGAAAATTTAATATTTTCATTGACAAATTTGAGCTATAGGAATAATGTTGGTTTATTATCTTGTGTTTTTGTTATTCTAAATGATATATTATTTTCAGATAGTGCTTGATGAAGAGTTCAGTTGCATAATATGAACATGGATGACACAGAGATGATATTCTTATCAGAGATAGATGGTTTGCATCCTGACCAGAGTTATAAGGTGGGTGAAAATTTGTGATCAGATTTGGAAGTTCTACACAAAGTGCTGCTTTTACATTATTCTAATTATACTGTATTACAAGATTACTTTGTTTTCATTATATTAAGATGGTATAATTTTGTTTATGCATGTATATGCAGTGAAATTCCTTTTAACCAGCACTTGCAATTGATATTGTTTTTTATGTCTTTTATGTCTATGAATTGTTTGTGATTACTTGGATGATATAATAGGTTTAAATAAGATTTTAAGGCACTTAAAAGGGATCACCTGAAATAATGGCAGTTTTATTAACTGCCAACTGCAAAGGTCCCATGAGTGCTGGTTAAAAAGACTTGCCT
>VCRD01002363.1:34601-86135 GCA_006783055.1 Trinorchestia longiramus | reverse complement strand
GCACTGTCACGTTGTGTGACGACGGTAGAGAACGCGTTGTAGGCGGCTGGCCATCCCCTGATAATCATGGCGATTATCAGTCCATAGCTGATCATTTCGCCGGCCCTTTTCAGGTAAGAAGCAGTGGTTTCTGCACGCAGCAAGTAGTCGGTTACAGTCTCGCCATTTTGCATCTTCAGAGCGGCCAACTCGCAATACAGAGAAATAATTCTTGGTTTACTGCTATCGAGGTAATGATCACGCAGTCTCTTCGTGGATTTTCTTCCATCTCCATAGGTGTCCCGAATAATTAACGAGAGGCTTTTATCATCGAGCCTTTGCACGAGCTCGGAAAACACTTGCTTGTTCTTCTCAACATCCAGACTTGATTCTTCGCCCTCAAGGACGGAATTCAACGATTTCAAGTCTAGGTAGGCCCGGAATTCAACTTCCCACAATTCATACCTTTCATCATTGCCATCAAAAGTAAGGTTACTGGGCCCATAACCTGTTAGACCAGTTAGGCCTTGTTCCATCGTGGATTATGGAGTACGGCAACGATTACAAGTATGAGATGTGGGGTGAAACAAACAACAGTCCAAACTTGAAGCTTATATATTATACGTCCATCAGGCTTGGCGACAAGAAGAAGAAAAAAAGGAACTCAGTGAGTCCTCGCAGGAAGTTCACACATGAACATAGAAAACGGGACGGAAGTAATTTAATGGGTGACTGCAGCAACTCATATATATGTATAAATATATATACTGAAGTTGGATCTCAACAGAGCATGGTATCTGTGGCGATACATGTTAAAATTGGCGGTGAATCATGACATGTCTAATTTATTTGTGATTGATTTAATGCATATAAGAAAGGTAAAGTTTATCTGCCTACTTCTAATTGCATGACGATTCATTGTTGAGTTCTTTTCTCTCTCATGATTTACGTAATTTTGGTTCCAATGCATGGTTTTTCTGCTTGCTGTCCTACCATCATATTTCAAATAATACTTGTAATTAACACAATTTAATTAAATGCAACAAACATACGTAATCGCACTAGAGGGACTCTAATCCTCTGAATACATATGTTAAAAGGTATTCCCAGTGCTTTTCAATGGGTAGATGAGGGTAATGATACACACAAAAATATTAAATACATGTTATTCTAACTTCACGAGATGAGAAATGAGTCATTTACCACATTTTGGCATATAACCCACAACATGATATCCTATTCAACAGTGCATTATTAATGGATCAAATGTATACTTAATAGTTGAATAATTAAATGTGCATACGGAACAAATTAATTAAATCAACGATGCTCACAACAATTTACGAAATTTACCCTGTCGCTAATCTCGACCACATGGACAATAATAATATTAACTTGCCATTGCAATGGAGATTCGTTGCTGATGATAGGCTTCGATTTTAACACTCAAATTACAATACATTAGCAATAACGCTAATTATTCTCCTTCCCTTTCCTTGCTAATTCGCAATTAATTCTTCCCTCATTATACACGGTTAAGTGCATGTGAAAAATCTGCTGTTATTCGTCGGTGTGATGCTAACTTAGTTCCCCATTAATTACTTTTACACCTATTCCACCCATACCCCTATACTTATACCTATTCCTCGATGTCGCTCTGGCTACACAAGTCTACATTGCTGTCGAGATCTAATTCCCCAGTCTAAGTCCCCTCATCTATCCTTGCTACCGCTTTTATGAGTCTTGCTCCTCACAAGTACCTTTTTTTTTTTTTTNNNTTTTTTTTTTTTTTTACAATCTCCCTATTTGTCTCATGGTCTAAAATAGGTTTCTAACGTTTGTGATATGCCCCGCCCACTCTTCAATCACCTTGAGCGTCTCGCGACTGCGTGATTCTTGAGTCGCACGATGCTTAGCTATAAATTTCTTTCTACGGACTGTTGCGGGTTCTACGTAGTGGTCTCTATAGCTTCACACCTCTAACATAACTAAACACTTCGAACCTTCTCAAATGCAGGCGCTTGTTTGTTTCCCTTCCCTCGAGTTTGCCTTTCGGTTAACCTCTCAACACTTGATCCCTTCAGCTTGAGAGTATCTCGACTGCGAATTCCTCGTGTGATAAACACTCCTCATACATATACTTCATCCATCGTCTGGAATATGCAAACCTATGAATATATCATTACTACAATGACAGTCTGTGTCATGGTAGGTATGGTATATTCATAGGTTTGCATATTCCAGGGGATGTATGAAGTATATGTATTGGGTGTGTGTATCTTACAAGGAATGAGGTATCATGTGTGAAGCGGCGATGCCGCACCAACTCGCAAAATTAAACTACAGAGAGGCGAGCACGAGAGCTGAAGGGGAAACATAAGCAGTAGGGTGAGAAGGTCGAAGTGTTGTGCTTCATAGCTAAAAGGAATGTCAAACAAAATAAATTTATTGGAAAGCACCGTTGGACGCTCAAGAATTCGCAGTCGAAAAAACTCAAGCTGATGAGTGTGCAGAGTATATTAGAGACGATTAGAAACCTATGTCAAACCATTAGAAAAATAGGGAGATTGGAAAATGAAATGAAAAGATACGTGGAAGGAGCAAGGCTCATATAAAAGCCGTAGTAAGGATAGATGCAGGGACTTAGATTGAGGACTTGGGAACTAGATTTCGGCGATGATGTAGGCCATTGGGACTAGAGCAACATCTAGGTTTAGGCATAGGGGGATTTAGGGGCACAGTGATAAGAGGGAAAATTAGTGGCATCTTTAAGGTGTTATATCGTGGGTGTTAAACATTGTAGCCCATCATCAACAACGAATCTCCAGTGTAATGGAAAAGTTCTAATATTATCAATGTGATCGAAGTTAGCGACAGAGTAGATTTCGTAATCTGATGTGAACGTCTATTGATTTAACTGAATTATTCCGTGTGCACATTTAATTATTCAACTATTAATTATGCAATTGATGCATTGATAGTGCAGTGTTTAATAGGACATCATGTTGTGGTTCATGTGCCAAGATGTGGTAAATAACTCATATTTCCCATCCCGCAACGTTTAGAATAACATGTATTAAATCTTTTGTGTGTATCATTGCCCTCATCTTGCCATTGAAAAAAAGTACTGGGAGCACCTTTTACCCTGTCATGTATTCAGAGGATTAGAGTCCCTGTAGTGCGGTTACGTATCTATGTTTGTTGCATTTGATTAATTATGTTATAAGTATTAATTGAATTATAACGGAAGGATAGCATGCAGACAAACCATTCATTGAAACCAACATTACGTAAATCATGAGAGAGAAAAGAAATCAACAATCAATCATCATGCAATTTAAAGTAGGCAGAGAATAAGTTGTACCTTTTTTATATGCATTAAATCAATCGTTAATAATAAATTAGACATTATTCACCCTTTTCTTATATGTATTGCCACAACTGACTCCATCTCTTTTAATTGATTCATCAGGAATAGTTCTTGTGCCTTCTGCCTTATTTTTTTTAGCAAATTTAAATTGTAGATATTCAAAAGATGGGCAACCTCGTTTTCTTGCTTCATCTTTGTTTGTGAACATTAGAGAATCAGAGAACCTCAACTTGAATTCACAGAGCCAAGTTTGTAGTCAGTCTGAAACAATTTTCTTCAGCCTTTTGTAAAAGCTGCCAGCAGTTAACAACTCTCATGTCAATCAGATGGAACACAAGCCTCTTGTAGTATTTTTTGACCTGAAGCTTATTCTGTAGTACGCCATAAATTGATCATGAAGATCAACATCATCCATGTGGCAATTGTAATTTGTAACAATATTTGGCACGAGAGCATCAACATACCCTTTTTTTTCTTCCTAGCGTATCTGTAGCAGTTGCCTACAGGCTGTGAATTTAAGAAAGTGGTCAGTAAACAAACAGTTCTATTGTCATTCTACTTGAGAACAGTAATAGCTTTATTTCCTGCTTGGGTTTCATGTTCATCATGGGCACTGCAACGAAATTTTGCAGTTGTTTATCCTTCTTGAATTTCAGGCCAGCCAATCTACCCTCCTATATAGTGCCACAGGGCTAAATTCATGGTGGCCAAATGCTCTACTAGTTTTTACTGAAGATCAAGTCATTGAAACAAAAGTTTCTTGTGTCTTCCTTCAGGAATGCTCTCCAGCAACATGGAGGATTGAATTACCACTTGGGAACAGATCAGGAAATTTTGACTGTTGGAGAGGAATGCTCTTTGCAATGTATGGAATGAAGTCATACACCATACCAGAATCACCAGTGAGGACAAAGATTTTGTTATTCCACTTTTGTGTTTTTCGGGGAATGTATTACTTTAAAGAAAAAGCTCACTTGAAAGGAACCATCTACTCATTTACAGTGAAATGTTCTTCCATTGAGATTTTCTGAAACTTTTGTTGTAAAGCATCTACAAGCAATCTTTTACTATTTTATCATTTGGATCCAGAGAGCTATTGTCTACCATGTGAATGCTTACTTTTATTGCTTTCCATCTTTTGTGAGACATTATTGAAGAGATTTTCTCATTCAAGCACATGTTGGAACAAGGATGATGTGTTTTTGTTATTTAAGTTATTGATATTTGCATGAAAATTTCCATTTATTGTCCTAATTCTACTAGTGTCAGATTATGAGGCTTGGAATGATTTTTTGTATGAAACACAAGTTGGATTGAGAACAAATTTCCTCTTACATCATCTGAGAATACCATCTTGAAGAGAATCAGAGGAGATTCAACTGAAGTGTTTAACATGAGATCATATTTAATAGCAGGGATATTGATTGAAGAACTACATTCACTAATTTCCTTCCAGCAGTCTTGTTGATTTTTTGCTTTGTCACTTAAAATGTTGCTGTCTGCAAATCTTATCTTTGCAGATGGCCTCATCCACTTGTTCATTTTCTTTTTTGTGCCTTCTCTGCCATCTATATTGTGAAATCAGGGTCTAAAACATATCACTGTCATCTGTAATATTTTCAGAATCGCTAGAAAATGAATTAGCTACAAAGTGTTCCTACTGACTGGGTCTCAATCTTATGGAAAACAATGTCTTGGTATGATGCCACTATGTGATCTTGTTGATGGAAAAAATATAATCAGCGACTGATTGAGAATTGTGAAAGATGTATAATATGCCATTCAACATGCATTATATAAAGATAAATGCATTGAAGATTTACAACGAATTATTTTGTTTTAAAATATAAAACAAAATAATTCGTTGTAAAAAATAAATTCGTTGTAAGTATTCATTTAAAATTTAAATGAATACTTTTCATTACTCTACAGTTCATGAAAAATGAGTATATAATTGCACATATATCAAAACCAATAAATATTAGCAAAATATGTAAAACTTATGAAAATTTAGAAAAATTATACATCATTTCCTTTTTGGAAAGCACAGGAAATAGGTAATTCAATGGAATAATTATTTCAGTTCGCAAGGCCTCATTCACAAACTCAGTAAATCATGTCAATTTGCCAGCACATCCGTTGAGCATGCCACGAGTCTAACTGTACCATACGGTCCCCTTTAGAAATAAGCTATGGTATGCTTCCCAAATCGTAATATCATGCCAATTAGTTATATAGATTCTAATAGATCGAGTAATCAATAAATATTTTTTTTACCTTGGTGACTACCAGGTTTCTCTGCCATAGCACTGTAAATGGGAAGAAAGTTGACTGCCAGTGAAGTCTGTACACCACACAACAGTAGAAACGCTATAATGAGATGCAGTAGGCTGGCGTGTATCATCAAAACAGAGCAGAAACATGTTCTGAACATGTTACAACCGGTTACTTTGTTGCTCTTGCAATAGTTTGTTTATTTTGCGCTTTTTTTAAGGCGATCGTGTGGTACACCTTGTTGTTAAAGGGTTAAATGGAGCTCCTGAAATACGCTTGATATTTTTATGTACATTACAAAATAGCTAAGGTTCTGAATGATGGACGAGTTGTAAACCTCATGCTCGTACAGTAACTTCTAAGTAGTAATTCATTATATTGCAAATGCTTTGGTGTTCATCTTCCATTTGTTATATTCTATTTTATGACTTGAGGTTAGTTAATTAACAACTTAACCGTCAGAATGTTGAACAAAATTTAGGTTAATGTGAAGCTTTTAGTAATTAATATTTCATTTTTCATTGTAATTTATGAGTGTCAGAGAGGTAGTGTATTTAGCTTGTGGTATTGTATGGGTTTTATTACTAATCTTTTTATCTATTTACTATAGAAAATACTTTTGTTTTGGAATGTCAGATAAATTTTCAAGTAGAATAAATATGTAGCCTAATATATGCTTGTTGTAATTGTCATGTAACTTAAATTATTCTACAAATAAATGACACCAAACTATTAAGATCTTGATGCTCTATCAAAATTTTCATAGCCTCAAGTTGTGCTGTAACTATAATTTCTTTTCAGAATATCAACATTATTTTCTCTGTTTAATCATTAAGCATTAGCTGCAGAAAATTGCAGAGGTACATCATGGCAGGTGCTAGCAATAACTTGTCTGCTGAGCCTCTCATTCCGGAGTTCAGAAATCTCCTTGCCAGGGAACTCAGGGAGCCTGTCAATACAATTGAGGTGAGGTTCAGTTGCTAAGTGTGTGCACGAATTCAGGTATACTGTTGCTAATGTAAAAAGAACTATTTGAGGGTTGTACAAGTAAATTTAAATTGCCTTCTAAACCAATATTTGATTTATCTTTGAATGTTATACACATTTTTACAAAATAGAAATTAGAGAGGTATAAGAAGTTGTAAAAGTAAATTAGAAATGCATAGGGAGTTGAAGATTGTGGTAAATATTTGTATACTTGCAACTATTTTTTACTGCACTTAAAGCAGTTTATCATATACTGAATAGAAATTGCTGCTTCTTATCTGATGACAAATGAACTTTCTATTGCTTACATCTAGGTCAAATGAGCTTGTTTATCTGCTATGTGTTCATATCAGCCAGAACAGGTAGTAAGAGGTCAAGGGATGATGTCTATTTATCTTAATAAATTAAGGGTACCTTGTTATAAAACCCAAAATCTCTGCTGACTATAATGAGTACATGAGTATTGGATGCAATATTTTTTGTGTTTTTGATAGGTGGTAATCTTTCACCTTACAGCCTAATTAATACACAGCATAAGACCTTATTAGTTGTATTAATATGAAACATTAAAGGGTTTATTATATAATATATTAGGTATTTTGTATATTACAAAGTTGTTCTTTTTATAGCAGGAAGAGTTAAATAAAATCAATCGAGTGCCAGTATTACAGTCTGTAGAAGCATTGTTTTAGCTATGGTTATTGCATCCTATTTCTGTGTGGCAAAGCACGGGCACCTATAGATGCAATCTATTCAAGTTTTTGAATAGGACTGTTCAGTTAGGAATTTGTTTGATCATGTCAGTACACTTTCACTTCATTGTATGAGTAGGATAATGTTGAAAATTAGATTATAAATTAGTAAACATGATATTATGTCACAGATAACAGTATAGCAGCAAGTTAAATATTCATATTCCGTATTTGACGGCATATAGGATGTACTTGTTTCAAAAAATTTTGGTTTCAAAAATGTTGGTTCAAAAAATCGTCCTGCGTCGTATACTTCGTAGGTGAAGTTTGAGCGTTCCCGTAGGCCTAGGCTAATTTTCTCTGCCGCTCACTAACCCAGCTTACGCTCATTTCTTCGTCTTGTATGTTGTCTTTGTCGTCGCGTCTTATGTGCTGTCAAATAAGGTGCTTTATTGTTTACAATGCCATTGGTATTATTAATAACAGGAGCTGTACATAAACAGGAGGATCATCTATTAACATGTGTTTGGATTTATAGGCAAAGCACAAGTTGGTTCCTGCATTCCTGCGCACGAAGGGCCTTATGAGGCAACACATAGATTCCTTCAACTACTTCATCAACACTGACATCAAGAATATTGTGAAGGCAAACAGCAAGGTCACCAGTGATGCTGACCCTCTTTTTTTCCTCAAGTAAGTTACTTCATTCCAATCCATACATGTGCTTTTTTTTAGTCATCATTCAGTATATATTTACGGATGTGTGGGAGGGGCATATATGTATATGTCAATCGTCTCTACTAAATAATGCATTGTTTTCAATTTTGTAATACTAATCATTCATAGTGAAAATATCTATATTTATTATGTACAGTGCAATTAGCAGTGGTGAAAACATGGAGGAAAGGTGAGTATGAATGTAAAATGAATTCCATGTTTCTTCAAAGTTTTTCCATGTAGTTCAATTCACAGCAAAGTAATGTTTTATCTGCCACTCAATGCACCGGGACCTAAGAGACTTTGTGCTGGTCAGGCTTTGGTTACCAGGATGTTTAGTTGAGTACATTGAATTCAGTACTGATGTATTAATTGATGGTCCCTTATGAAGTATTATTGGTCCTTTTTATTTTTATTTACAGTATAGTGTATCAAAGATCAGGCTACAAATATTTTTTTTTTCTGGGAGGCATTTGCTCAGAATTTAAAGTTATACCTGCTATGCTATACACTTTCCGCAGGTTTGCCTTCCATTAGAAGTCACCATTATTACTATTGTTGCTTCTTAGAACACACATCTGAATGCTGATAAATGTGTGACAATGAAATTTCACCAATAGAAACCCTGACTAAGGGATGACGTTCAGTCCATATACTTTCGGGGTCTTTGTCTGTTGAGGCTGGTTGAGGTATGCCGTGACTTGGATTTACTGCAACTGAGCCAAGACAAGCATGTGAAATATATTTGTAACTAAGGTGCTGGGGGTAGTATCGAGCAATCGTGTACTTTAGTCCAATGTGTGAATTTCCAGAGTTATCCCTTTTTTCGATATTTATTCCTTGTCATGTGATTCATATAGAGTAACTCTAATGGTCAAGTACTTTTAATGCCGTACTTCATCTTCAGTGTTACCAGTATGGTAAATGTTTTAATTTTTACCAAGAATACGCTAGGAATATGAGAGCGTTTGTTCCATAATATTTGTGACTTTTGAGTAAAAGGTGCCTCATCATGCACCGTTCAAGGTTTATTGCGTGTAAAATAGTATTTACTTATGAGGGAAAAGTTGTGAAATTTTGAATTACCATAAAGCTAGTTTGTTATTTTATAGAGTTCTAACACTTCCGCATTATTTTTTGTGGTAAAATGTGGTTTATATTTAACATTGAATGATTTAGTTGATTCAATATAATTTTTTCTGAAGTATGATCAATGAATTTCTGAAAAGATAGAATTTGCTAAACAGTTACTTCACTCGTTTAAGGTACTTGGATCAGTAAAAGTACGCCAGCGGTGAGTAATGGTCGTAGTAATATGTTGTGGGTGTAATAAATGTGCAATACGGTACCAAAATCTTTCTTTACTCTAGTTATACGACTTCAAAATCTACAAAAATTAGAAATTTCATTTATTTCATATATGCCAAATAGAAATTTCCAATTATATCACAGGAAAAATAAAGCAATGACATTATGTTAAGATAAATGTTAAACTAACAAGTCAAAAAATATCCGAGACACTTATGAAAACTTGCTAGTACTTGGCGGTATGGTCTTGAATGTAATTTTAAGTTATTGGTACTTTACGAAATTTACCCGTTAATATTTTTACTCGTAATCGTTTTTATGACATGCATTTGTCAGTTGTTTATGTGCATAGCTTCATTGCGATCAGAGGTCTCTTCTTCTTCTTGTTCTCGTCCTGACTTCTGATGACAGTAAAGGTGATTGTTCCGGTGCTTCTCTCCTTGCAACTATAATCATACTGTCAAATTCCGCCTCCATTCATCTGCAAGAAGTTAACATATGTCCTTTGTTTGCCATTAACGCTTCTAACCGCTTAGGATAGTTATTTATAAGGTTCTTGCAAGCATTTGCTGGTGTTTTAGACCACTCTTCTTCGCACACTCTTCTTAAATCCGTTGGATTTCTCGAGTCTCATTTCTGAACTCTTAGTTTAAATTACCTCTTGAACTCTTAGCCAATTGTCGAAATGAACATTGGAAATTTCAGACGATTTTTAATGTGAAAAGGCTTCAACAAAGTTATCTTTCTCGGTTTTTGAGAACGGAGTCCGTGTTCTTGCAAACCTTTATCCCAGCAGTTTCAGATCCTTCTGAAGTTGAGACAGAGTCATTCGAGTGTTCTTCTTTATTTCACGGAGAATATTTACAGCAATATGATCTGAAATTTTGTGTGGGTGCTCAGAACGTAGTAGGACTAACAGTTGACTGACGAGACTAGAACTGACGAATGGTTGAAATTGGCATTTCTAATTCTATTACAATTTTCTAATAGCCTAAACCTATATCATGTTACACAACAATATGTTCTCTGATGCGTTTTGGCTATTCTTTAGGCTTGGCCATAGTATAATTGAGGATTTATATACTGCGCTCATTATCTTGTTAACGAGAAAATGAAAGAATGCATTTGTTGCTCTTGCCCGACTTCAGATTTTTATCTAGAATTTTGTAGATCTTTCTCATCATTTCAGTCTTTTTAGCAATTTCAATAGAAGTTTACTTTCATTTTGAAGTTTTCTTTTACTGGTGTATTATATGCTTTTCGAAATGTTTGTGGCGATACGTGCTCTCTCTTTACACGTTTGCAACATAAATATGTAATAATTACGAGTATCAATTGAATTCTTACAAAGTGAATATTACATACTCATTTTACGTTACTTGAAATGCAATCAATTTTTCATAACGAGAGAGAGACGTCGTAAATTGGAGGAATCCAAACCCTCTGACATGAATGATATATTATGCATTAATGAGGTCAACACAAGAAGGGTATAAACACAAATAATCAGTTTAATATTTACTGGAAAAACACACGGAAAAACACGTAAAATTGTTATGAAATCAATGTGATCTATCTCGTCAAATCAACCAATCTCGCTCACAATAATTATTTAAATCATACAATGCTGAGTGGTTGCGGAATTGAAACACTATTCAATCTAACGACACATTCTAAATATACGCGAACACGTCAAAATTCACTGAAAATCGCTCCAATCCCATCATTTAATCTCGCTCTTAATACTTAACCAAATATACTCTCATGAATTAATAATCACTAGTCCCATTCTCCAATTTAACTGACAAAATTATTCAGTTCACTCTCAACTAACAAAGCGAAGAATTACGTTACACTTCGTTTGTCGCACGTACGTACATATATACGGTAGAGCCCTACGCGTAGCGCCGGCCGTCCTGTTGTTTACACTATATGTGCGCTTCCTCCTCTGGTTCCCAACCTCCATTGGTTTAAATGGCACAAGTTAAAGTTGTATCAAATAATATTTTCACTTGGTTCCTGTTGTCAATATTCCGAAGTAATCACGTAGACATTGAATCCAACTTGCCGCTGAAATTCCGAGCCTCTCCGAGTTAGTTACTGGCAAAACTTTCTCAAGTTTATATGAACTTTCCAAGGATCCAATTACTCCCAGAAGTAGTAGTCGGAGTAGATGTAGATCTGCTAGTATTAGTAGTTACTGTAGATATTGTAGATCTTGATCGATCCCGATAGATCCTGATCTTGATCTTTCCCTAAAAGGAGAGAAGAATCCTCCGTAAGTGCATGCTTTGATATAGGTACCCTATTACGTATATGCTGTGTGTTTGTTGTCATATTTCTGTTTCATATCCCAGAAACACTCTTACCTCCCTCTGAGTGATGCTTCGTCTTTTGCTTCCTTGAAGTCGGCTGCTTGCCCCTAGCTCGTAGTTGCCCCCTGCTTCCTGAAGTCGATCGCTTGGGCCCTAGCTCATAGATGCCCCCTGTAGAATCGTCGCCGCTTCTAGCATTGTTCACCGCACACACGCCGTACTCTTTCGACCTCCCTTGATTTCCCGACTGCTGCTTATATAATCAGTTGGTGTTTTCTAGAAACACGACTCCATACTTTTAGCCCCTCCTTTTGCACTTGGTTTTGCTTTGATGTGTTCATTGACCGTTGACTTCTTATCCGATGCTTCCTGCGGTTTCGAGGCTCTCGCAGAACATATATCAACTGGTGGGCGTTCAGAACTGCGTACGCTGCATGTTTGCGTACTGTGTTGTTTGTAGCGGTGCGACGACGCTTAGGCTTTAATGGCTCTGTGGACCAGCTGCTAGCATTCCCCACGTACCTATTCACCTTCACACATCCTTGCACATTAACACATCACACACATCCTTATCTATTAACACATCATTGCACATCACTACACATTATCACTACTATCACCACATCACTACTACCACTATTACCCTCACATGTTAATTAATTAATAAAATGTTTATGCTTTCTTTTTTCTGTGATACGATTTTGAATTTGAATTCGTTGTATAAATGTAAACAAGATTTTCAAGTTATTTGTTTTGGAGCTGTGTAAGTATAGTAACTAAAGCTTTGGCAATGTGTTGGGTATTTAATGCACCCACTGTAAAGGTGCTAGTGCTTCACTTGCTCAAACTATATTGTTCCGAAAGACGCCCAGTGTTGAGTGAAGCGTTAAGTATGCAAGTGCATGGTAAAAAGTGCAGCTTATTTGCAGGTATAACGATGTCCGGGTGGGCACCCCCAACTTACTAGAGAACACAATAGAGTACGAGACTTGCCCCCACGAGTGCCGTCTCAGAGACTTAACCTACTCGGCGCCTATTGTCGTGGACATCGAATACCTGAGGGGCGACAAGAGGGTCAACAGGAAAAATCTCTGTATTGGTGAGTCCTTAGCAGTGATGCACGAGAGCGGTCAGCGATGTACTAATCTAGTGATGCACGTGAGCCGTCAGCGATGTACTAATGTAGAGATACTCTTGCCGCAAAGGGGTAGAATATTTTACTAGTAATGTCGAGCATAAATTTCTTAAATTGAAGAGGAATACCAATTGAATTTCTTATTTGGATAATTGAAGGTGAACTAAATTTATTAACTCAAAATGAATTAATCTATTCAACAATGAAAATTGTTATATCTGTAAATAATACCAATTAGTTGAAGGATCAATTGTGTTTCCATTACTCTTCCCACTGGCTTTGTTTTGGTTCTTTCCTGTTTCAGAACAAGAGTGGTCATTTTTCTTTGTAACTTTTGTCGTGTGTTTGGTGTGCAGCCAAGCTGCTGTGTAGAAACAAGTGAGTGCTGCTGCGTGAGTCATTAAATGTCCGGGTAATCATCCAGAAGGGAATTACTTGTTCTTGAGAAGAGCTCTGCTTCCTTAACACTAGTAGTCGTCAGGCTTGTTAGCTTCATTCATATTGATCTTCATGCTCGTCAGTGGGTGAACAGCAACACGCTAATGAAGTTGAAACTTAATTGTATTCAATGTGTTAAGAATTGAATTCTGGCACTATAAAATATATTGAATCGCGCCGTACTTCCATTTGCCATTCTTCATTAACTGCTGCAGTTCATTGATGATAAAATGATTCATTTTATACTTATTGTTGACTATTGCTTTCAGTTAGCTCTTGTATTTTTATAAGTTAATGGATTATTTACAGGCCGCATGCCAATCATGCTTCGCTCCAGTAACTGCATTCTTTCGACATGCCACAACGCGTTGGAGCTCGCGCGCCACAACGAGTGTCCGCTCGATCCTGGCGGATACTTCGTTGTCAGGGGACAGGAGAAGGTATGAATGCAATTGATATTACTATTTTAATTACTGTGTCTGCACACAACATTTATTAGGCCAGTGCTTCATTATTAATCTGCTGAGTAGCATGATAGACGCTTTGTTTTCAAATTCTGGTGCGTTTCACGGAAAGCTTACAGAAACTATTTGGTTGTAGAGTGAATTCGATTTATTGATACTTACTAGGATACTAAGAAATGTATGGATCCCTTGAGATAGTATCTAGGGGGGCTGTAGGAAGGGATTACCTAGCTCTTATTTGTTAACCAAGCAATAAAATCCAGTCTTTCACGTACCTCAAGGAACAGACTGGTAAACTAATAAAAAAACAAGTATTTTACTTTTCTTCAACACCATTGTGCATCAACAGTTTCATTTGGCTTTCAAACGTTCATGTATTTAAAGTAGTATCACTTTTTACAGGGTGCGGCAACATAGCTTCCTTTATTTCATAACGAAGCGTTTTGAAGAAGAAGTTGTTGCCGCGCTCTGTATAACACTCAATCGATTAGGAAAGATAAATGCATATTCGTTTTTGCTCATAGGCCACACGTATGATTATCCTCATTTGCATATTCAACTACCGTATATTCAATCATGTATATGACTTGTATGTTGAACCTATGAACTCTAATTCATGATTATAAATTCCTTTGGTTGTATTTAAGGTGAAAGGTTTGCAATATTTATTTTGCTGGTCTTCGCTGATATTCGATTTCTTTCAGGTTATTCTGATACAAGAGCAGTTGTCAAAGAATAGAATGATCGTGGAGAAGGACAAGAAAGGCTGCATTACCTGCCAGGTAACCTCATCAACTCACGAAAAGAAAGTCCGCACCAATGTTTTCTTGAAAGGTGGTATTTATTACCTAAAGCACAACTCCTTCACGGAAGATATTCCTGTGATCATCATTTTCAAGGGCATGGGATTTACGTCGGAGAAAGAAGTGATGGCAATGATCGGCTGTAGCGATCGCCATCAAGTTGAATTTTTTGCCACCATGTTAGAAGCGCATAAGAAAAACATCGCAACTCGCACCCAAGCCCTGCAGTACATCGGGGATAAAGTCAATCAGAAGAGATTTATTTTCCGTGGCGGTCCAAAAAAGAGTGCAGTTGATGAAGCTCGAGATTTGCTCACAACTACCATTCTCGCACACGTGCCTGTGAAGAATTTTGACTTCAAGAAAAAGGCAGTGTATTTGGCATTGATGGTACGGCGAGTGATTGATGCCCAAACTGACAGTGACGTCATCGATGACAGGGATTACTATGGAAACAAAAGGTTAGAACTTGCTGGATCTCTGTTATCCTTGCTTTTTGAAGATCTCTTCAAACGCTTCAACAGCGACTTGAAAACACGCATTGATAAAAGTCTCTCTACAAAAGCTAAAGTTAACGCCGTAGACGCGGCTTCGTTCATGGAGTCACTTAAGAATCTCATCACGACTGGCTTGGAGAATGCGATATCCACTGGCAATTGGACCATCAAGAGATTCAAGATGGACCGCCAGGGAGTCACTCAGGTATTGTCTCGTCTTTCCTACATCTCTGCCCTGGGAATGATGACGAGGGTCAACTCCCAGTTTGAGAAAACGCGAAAGGTTAGCGGCCCACGTTCCCTTCAATCTTCACAGTGGGGCGTGATCTGTCCTTCAGACACACCGGAGGGAGAATCCTGTGGTCTTGTGAAAAATCTAGCGCTAATGACACACATCACAACTGAAGTTGAAGCTGAACCTCTCATTGAACTTTGTTTTGATTGCACGTGTGAGAGTATAGACATGCTCTATGGCAATGATATTTCTGATCCGGAGCAGTACATGGTGTTCGTCAACGGTACAGTCATCGGCATGACGAGACACCCTGCCACTCTAGTATCTGAAATCAAGCTTCTGAGACGGCACAACTATGTTAGCGGTTTCGTGTCCATATACACCGACACAAAACACCGAGCAGTGCACATCAGTTCAGATGGAGGTCGTCTGTGTCGACCTTACATCATCGTCACAGACAAAAAGCCCCTCGTCACTGTCGAACACTTGGAGAAATTGTCACGCGGGTTTTACGTCTTCGACGATTTTGTAAACATGGGACTCATTGAGTATCTAGACGCCAACGAGCTCAATGACACCCTAGTAGCTATGTCAGAAAAAGTCATATGTGAAAATACAACCCATTTAGAAATAGAGCCTTTCACAATCCTAGGCGTTTGTGCAGGCCTCATTCCGTATCCCCACCACAACCAGTCCCCTCGTAACACTTACCAGTGTGCTATGGGTAAACAAGCGATGGGTACTATCGGGTTCAACCAGCAGCAGCGCTTCGACACCATCATGTACAACCTCATTTACTGCCAAAAGCCCCTGGTGAAGACTCGCACGATAGAATTAATTGGCTTTGAAGAAGTAGCCGCAGGGCACAATTCTGTCGTTGCTGTAATGAGTTACTCTGGGTATGATATCGAAGACGCCGTCATACTCAACAAAGCGTCTTTAGATCGAGGCTTTGGTCGTTGCATTGTCTATAAGAACGCAAAATGCACTATGAAACGCCATTTCAACCAAGCATCAGACATTATTGATGGTCCACTAGTAGATATCAGGTCGAATGATAAGATTTGGAGACATGCAGCTCTTGACGACGATGGGTTACCATCAGTAGGGGCAAGGGTGTCTCCAGGACAAGTGATGATCAATAAAAAAATTCCTGTGGTCACGCACGGCAATAACTTGGAGCTAAGTGCTGAGGGCGCTTCACGTCTTGGTCATCAATCGGGACCGGTGGCCACGAGCTTCCGAGACACTCCTCTGACCCACAAGGGTCCTGGCGATGTGTACATCGAGAAGGTCATGGTTTGTGCAGACAACGAGGAGTTCAACCTCTTCAAGTTGTTACTACGGCAAGTACGCCGCCCTGAGGTTGGTGACAAGTTTTCTTCCCGCCACGGCCAGAAAGGAGTCACTGGTATCATCGTAAATCAAGAAAACCTACCTTTCACCGACTACGGTATGCAGCCGGATATGATCATGAACCCACATGGGTTTCCGTCTCGAATGACGCTAGGCAAACAACTTGAGTTCGTGGCCAGCAAAGCGGGGGCCATCGAAGGAAAGTTCAACTACGGCACAGCGTTTGCTGGGACGCCACTTACTGAAATCTCTCAGCTGCTCATAGACCGCGGCTTCAACTATGAGGTAAGTTGATACGTCTCCAAATTGTTTTAAGTTGGAACCTTTTCGTTCTAATGATTTACTTCCATGTTTATTTTGGCAGAACAAATTTATAGTTCGAATTAGCTAGTCTGGTTGTTTCTCTCCTACTATACATTACTTCATTACTTTCTGTTTAATTACTAGAATTGTTCAGGCAGCGTTAGTTTAGTTATGCATGTATGTAATTTTTCAAAGTTTATACTTAAATGCGTGTCGCGAGATGATGTAATAATTAAGCACGTGTTAAAATAGGGGAGTACCCTACTGGTTAACTAGTAAATTATTATTGTCGTTAACTCGGGTTTGATGTCGCTTGAGAATGAAGTATTTCTTTCACAATTAGCTCGTGCCGATACTTCCGTAGAATGGATTTCCCTTCAAACTGTAATCTATAGAAGTAACTTTACGTAGAGTCGTTGGAAGCTCGTATTTTTTAAACTGCGAATTAGGATTCCTTCGTCAGCTCGCCATAGATCGGCCCCTGAATAGTTCGTTGGATTCTCTCGCTCGGAAATGAAGCTTGTCGTGCAGTGAATGGCAGCAGTTTACCACATGGCTTTGTACATTTTTCTTATTGCGTCGTTGGTAGGAACAAGGTCTCAGAACAGTGGCTATAAAGAATCCTTTTTTCACGCGTTCGTTCATATTACGGCTACCACCCAGATCGGAGAGATACGAGTGCGCACTCCGTACAAAAAGTTTCTTAACGTTTTTGGACTAATGACAATGAGGAAATAAGAGATTTTCTATTCAGGGGAAGGAGTTGTTGTACTCCGGATCGACAGGAGAGCCCTTGCCTGCCTACGTCTTCATGGGCCCTGTCTACTACCAGAAGCTCAAGCACATGGTTATGGATAAAATGCATGCCAGGTGAGCTATTGTTCTGTTTAAGCAGGTCAGCAATTTTGGGATATCTGAATCGAAATTTGGATATCTGTAGAATGTACTCGAACGAGTTAAAATAACCTAACTTCACAGGGGTAAATTAAAGACTATTAAATATTTCACTCCAATGATGTACTTTTAGTTCCAGGTATGTTCTTCACTCGTTCTTATATCACGAGCTGTGTGCTGATGAGTTAGAAACCCTAGATGTCTGGTAGCGACAATTAAAGGTTTTCTTTACCGGTTTTCGTAGAGATGATATACTATTTTCAGCAACTTTCTTTCATTATTTTGCCAGCTTCTCTTCTCATTTCGTTATTTGCTATTTGAATTTAAATATTTTTAATAGCTCGAGAATTTTTTCTTCAAAATAATGAAAGTAATCATCTAAAAATTAAATACAGAATGAAAAACACCAATTTGAATGAACTGAGGCAATGAGTGCTTCCCACAGAAACAGTCTTCGTCATAAAAGTATAAATTTTTAAATATATGAAACATAAGGTTTGGGTAATCAAATAATAGAGGACATATTTTGGGACACCCTGTACGGCGAGACTTGTTAGGCAAACATTCGGGTGTGGAAGCCTAAAATTGCTTTTTTACGCACGACTTTTGTTTATTGGATAACGTAAAGTAATTTAAACACTGTTGTATTTCAAGCACATCTCCCTTCCGTTTTTAATTGGAGAGTTGAGTAAACTAATTGAAATTCATTGTGCGGGTTATGCGCGGATCGAAAATGTTCGAGTGTTGCTCACCTAAGCATAGACCGATTTACTGAAGAGGTGGTGCGTTTCTTGCACAGATCACGCGGTCCTCGCGCAACGCTTACACGACAGCCCACCGAGGGACGTGCGCGCGACGGAGGTCTGAGGCTGGGAGAGATGGAGCGGGACTGTCTCATTGCTCACGGCTGCAGGTGAGTCACTCAACTTAATGCCTACTTTTCTAGTCAAGAGATTAATCCTCCCACTAGTTGAATGAGTCCAGTGGAATAGTTTTGGGTAATAGGCAGCATTTTGACTATCTAGGGGTACGACACCGATGCATTATGGTGTGTGATGGCTGTTTATTATTTGGAATGTATTGTCATGGCCCAACGTTTCTCAACCTTTAATAGCCCATGACCTCCTCCCCCTTCATCTCTATCGAGTCGCTTAACACTCGTGGGCCCCTCCCCTTCAATAAGTTGAATATTAAATTTTTCGTTGTCTGCTCGTATCCCCCTCCCCCTGGTCGAAGACCTGTGGCCTCTTTGTGGGACCACGGGCGCTCAGTTGAGAAATGCCGTTCAAGGCGAATGTTCGAATTCAAAGAAAAATATTCTGGGACTCATTGGAGAGTCAGCGGTTCAAATTAACGGAGTTTTTTGCTGTATATAAAGCATTAGTAGCTGATTCAGATATTAGTAACTGAATAGGGTGAATCGGAAAGAATGAGTGGAGGAATAGAAGTTATCTGCAGCGCCGTTGAAAATTAAGGAACAAATATTAAGACTCCCAAATCTTCAGAAAATATAAATAAATTTTTGAAAAATCATCACTGAATGTTGACGCAGAGTACTAGAACCGTTTTTTAAATTTTCAGGTTGTAAAAATAACACTACCATAAGTATGGAACAATTTTTTTAAAATATATAAAATTTTTGAAATAACTAGTTTACTCTTAATAGCAGATAAATCTAAAGAAGGTGTAGACTGCCTATCATCACTGCAACTTTAGTAAGCATATCAAAACGAAATTAAAGTTGATTCACTGTTGAAGCAGAAATTGTTAAATTTCGTGAGGAAAATCATACAATTGAACAAATAGCTAAACAGATAAATCGTTCTAAAAGTGTTGTGAGCCGAATTCTGGAACTTTATAATGAAACTGATAGGCTAACTAATACGAAAAAAGGGTTGACCGAGGAAAACTGCAGTTAGAAAGGACAAGGTTATTAAACGCTTAGTACTAAAAGACCGTTTTCTAACTGCCGGTAAAATTTCTAGTCAGATTAAAGGTGGTGCGAATGTTTCACGACAAACTGTATCCAGACACATGAAGTAGGTAGGCCTTTAAGCCAAAACTCCCTGGAAAAAAATCGTTAATAAGTTAAAAGAATCGGGTAGCCCGATTGAATTTGCAAAAAACATGCCAGTTGGTCAGAAGATGATTGGAATTGAGTATTTTTTCGTCATGAATTTGAATTTGATGTTTGATATTTGTTAGTAATGGCAAACAGTTTGTAAGAAGAATTTGTGAAAGTTTGAAATCAAACTATAAAGAAAACTGTAAAGTTGGGTGTAGGAAGCGTGATGGTTTTCGGTATATCAGGCCAGGGTATCTCACGTCTTGTGGTTTGAACATTAGAGTTAATGCCTCCGTTTACAAGAATGTGTTAGACTATGTATTGTGCTGGATCTGCAAAAGTCTGAAATTGATGCTCCTGTTTTTATACCTGACAATGCTCTCAGCCACAAGTTAGAGCTTGTTATGGGATATCTTAACACGTTGACTCCGAAGTGGTACGTATGTGTACCACTGAGGTTAGGTTCTGTAATTTTTTCAGATCCTTCTAGTGACTATGCGTACAAAGTGAAGTTTTACACCAATCAGGCAATCGGAGCCATCGTGTTAACCCTTTAGCGACCAAGTGGACTATTCGGTCGCCTTTCACGGTCTTTGGGAGAATTGTTCTAATAATTAAATAGTGAGCAATATGAGGTTGCTACTAGGTTTGAACGCTTCGGCATGTTACAGCGTCGTTCTTTTGGCTGCCTGGCTCTCAGCATGCTTCATTGCATCAATGTACAGACGGTCTTTGTGAGCTTAAATGTAGAAACTAGAAAAACAAATTGGTCGCTAAAGGGTTAATTAATGACCTCGGAGTAGAGGTTATTGACTGGCTTCATCCAAGTCCCGACATGAATCCAATAGAAAACCTATTTGAAATTCGAGGACGAAATGTTATGGCGAGAAATCTAACAACAATTGAAGATATGTATGTGGCTCTGATTACAAGAAGAATGGGCCAAGATTACAATTGGTCAGTGTCAAAATTAGCTAAAACCCTGCGTTCGTAAATGTGCTGCAGTGATTGAAAACAACGGTTGCAGTACTAAATACTGAAAAAAGCTATTTGTGATGTTTTGTAATCATGTTTAGGTAAAAACGTTATCTTGTGCTTTATTTTTGTACACTAACAAAGTAATGATATGTTAAATATGGTAGTATAGACAGCCTGAAAATTTGAGAGATGGTTCAACTACTGGATGTCTACGTTCAGTGAAAATTGAAAAAAATTCACATTTTTGAAGTAGAAGTTTCGGTTTTTCTTCTTAATTTTTTGACGGCTGAATGCACAGCTCCGTGAAAAAGTGACGGAAGTAGAAGGTAGAATGTTGATGTGTTTCTCTACCTGTGATGGCCCCCAACACCATGTCGCCTAACACTAGTGGTCCCTTACTCTTAGATAAGTCAAGTGTTCGCGGTTATTCGGCGTCCGCTTGTGACCTCCCCCATCCCCTCATTTGAAGGTCTGTGGTGCCCTTCGGGGACTAAGGGTATATTGAGAAACGATGATGCAGGAAGAGAAAGACGGATGTGGTTTTTGAATATCAGTACGAGATGAACGAATCGACTCCGTGAATGTTGTCATGATTTTACGTGGTGCAGTGATTTGAAGTGAATTGATTGAAAAAAAAGCTTCGTAAGTGCATATTGAATAAAATTTTGATTTATGGACTTGTGTTGCCGAACATAAAATTATTTTGAGTGAATTTTCATGCATATTGTTATTTTATCCAAATAAGGCTACGTACGTTGAGCTTTACAGGTTTGAATAAATTGGAGTGGGTGTGAGTTGATCATGTCAATTCGAGCGTACGCCAAGTTCTCATGTGGAGGAAAGTTAGCGAGCGAGACTATTACTGTTGTCTAGGCCTACACCTGACGTAGCTGTAAGCTCTGGTAAAATGTAGACTAGCTTAACCTAAGCTTACGGGAGAACAGACGCATTTAAGGAAAATGTTAATTGGTGTATTCTCTGTCACCGAGGTAAGTCTATCCAATGAAACTGTTAGGCCAAATATATTGAGTTAACACTAATTCTCAATTTGCAGCATGTTGCTGGTGGAGCGTCTAATGATATCGTCTGACGTCTTTGACGCTGACGTCTGCCGGAAGTGCGGCCTGCTGGGCTACCTGGGTTGGTGCCAGTTCTGCCAGTCATCCGTCAACGTGTCTACAGTTAGAATCCCATACGCTTTTAAGCTTCTATTCCAAGAGTTACTGGCTATGAACATCCTGCCGAAGCTCATCCTTTCGAATTACTGTTCTTCATGATAACGTCTGAACACTAGTTAACTTTTCAATGCGTTCTTGAGTTAATGAATTTAAGTAATATTCTTGAATCATGTTTCGAAGAATTTTTGAACAGTTCGTATGTGTTCTTCGTTTAAACAACTAAAGTGTGAAGAAAATTCAATGTTAATAAATGTAACCACATCATTTGAGTGACATAGAATCTTTCATTATCATCTCAATGTGGACCTGAAGGAAAATAACGTGCCACAACAGTATCTGTACTTTGATTTATTAACATTTGAAAACATATGTTTCGTTGAACACTTGCTCGTCGACGGTCTCTGCAATACTGCTTCACCAATGGTTGAAGATTTCATTCTTCAGCGGTCACTCTTCTCAACGGAATTCACCTCATCAATTAGTTTTTCTTCAGCACAATACCCTTTCCGTTGAGTAGCATGTGATGTATTGTTTTTCTTCTAGTTGAGACTTGTAACTAATCTTGGTGGTGCATAGACGAAACGGTACTTTAGAATAGATGTCACGACTGTTTAACATTACGTACAGACATGTAGATGTAGTTCCTCACACTGGAAAAACGAAGAAATCCATCATCCTCCTTGGTTCATCGAAGTTCTGGGAGTGAGCAGATCAGTGAACAGCTCCCGCTTGCTCGGCGCTGGGAGTGCAGCATGAACATAAGACGAACGGACGGGGGCAGGAATGCCGGGTTTGGAGCGTCGTCCCCAAGCCCCCTGATGTATACAAGTAGACCAGCTTCACAAGCACAATATTGCGCAGTTTATCATTAAATTTACGAAAATCAATTCAAGAAAAAATTAATACAATACGACTGGCCAGATTATACATCAGAGGAATTGGAGACTAACGCCGCTGTGAAGATACTCAAAGCGCAAAATTAAGACCAACATGAATAATTCTTTCCACAACTTATGCGGACTAAAAATAAGTTGACAAGTAGTTATTTGCATACTAATAAACGCTAAACCAACTACACTATAATAAGGGTAGCTCAATGTGGGTTGAAAATTCTTATAGACCTTCACAGAGCGGCTCTAGATCTTGAAGATTGTCAGCCAAGACGATTCTTCGAAATGATGTCCCTTTCCACGGTTTACGAAAGCCATAATAATTTGAATAGCTGAGCCTCTCTCAACGTTCATTCCTCAAAAATCAAGTAACTTTGCAGTAAAGTCCAAAAATTAAACTAAATCGCGATTCGAGAAAAATACAAAATTTAAATTTGTCAATGTTACAATTAGAGATTTAATGCGATCATACACAAATAATTTTTCAAAGGAAAAATTTACAAACGTCATTTCGGGAAAAGATCTAGGTATATTAGTCAGCTGAGCAGCGAACGTAACAAAGATGTCAGCTTGTCAAATTTTTATGGCTCGTAACGCAGGGCGCCCCGTGGACGCTCAAGACCGGCTGCGGCGACGAGAGCGAGAAGACCTGCACGAGAAGAAGTTAAGCAATGAATTCTGTATTTACAGTACTCCACTCGAAAAATTTATTTCAATTTCGAAATAGGACGTCGTGTCCAGAGACCAAAAAACACATTCATTCGTTGTTCGGTAAAACGAAGTATTTGAATAACTCTGAAATATACTGGAGTTATAGTGAAAAAAAAAATCCCTAAAAATTGCGAGGATTCATTCTCAAACGAGATTCAAATACAATGAGGAATTACCAGAACGTACACTAAACACATTAATAATGAATGCGTACGAGTCAGCAAATCGGTGTAGCTAACAAGGCATAGTCTCGGACTTTGCACTATAAAGTCCTAAAGAAGAGAAAACAGACGCTATGAAGCCAGTCATCTACCGCACTCTGAACCAAAGACAGCCGTAATATGCAGTTGTTTTGCCAAGTGACGTTGCCGACCTGATTCGGAATTCGCAGAATCAAGCAAATTCCATTTGATTCAAACGTATTCCTCCCCGCCCTTCGACTGAGGAGGAAAGATATACACCTCAAGTTCTAATTTGTAGTAACTTTTAGAACTGATTTCTCGTAGTTTTATAAAAATAATGTTCAATGCTAGAATAATTCGCCTTAAATTTATATATACTCCACTGTGAGTACATAAAACTTAAAAAATGAGCATTATTTGGACAAATTAGAATATTCTCAATTGGAAATATGTTTGGACAAATTAGAATATTCTCAATAGGAAGGAAAGCAAATGGCTAGTAAATCTCCACGAACATACCTCTTGGGCGAGCGTTTCCTCGACCTCGACCTACTCCTGCTCCGACTCTTCTTCTTCTTGGCCGCCGCTGAGGCTCGCTCCTTCTTCTCGGCCTCGCGCTGCTTGTCTCTTTCCTGTCGCTGCTTCTCACGTTCTTCGCGCTCTTTCTCATGCTTTAATTTCAGAGCTGCCAATTGCTTCTCATTTTCGGCCATCAACTTGCGTCGCATTGCTTCTTTCTCAGCAATCTGCGAAACATAGGACTTAAGTTTACAAAAAAATGAAGCTTTTGTTAGTTTGAGCGAGAAATATAATCCGCGCTGGCACCATTCTCGAAGTAAACCTGTCAAGCAAGAAGAAAAACTTCGATGGGAAAAAGAATACACCATCACAGGTAGGAAATAAATGTTCAATTCTAAAATCGACACGCATAAAAAAGAATGAAAGAATGATCCAAATAGCAAAATTATTGTCTAGTCTCATCGGTGATTCTTGTACCTTAAGATCTCGTGATTTATTTGATTCTACAACTCTAGAACATAGCAACACGTTTAATTGACTACGTATAATAATCAGAATAATCACTGAGGACCTCAACGATACCCGACAGTAAAATAAAGACCATACACATCTCTGAAGATTTGATGAACCCATAAAATACTAGTATATTATGCTGTAAAAATTTGGCACTATTACGAACAAGTCAAACAGGCACCAAGAGAATACATACAACCAATAAGCTAAGCAAGGATGTGGAGGTACATAACCTTTGAAGTCATAAACATGCCAATCGAAAATAAATAAATTACTTTCTATTGCATTCGGTGCGTCAATTTAGCCATTGATATCGATTTATACAAAATGGGACACCACCGCCCTCCAACATAAAGACAAATTTGAACATACACACCTGTTCTTTATTCAAGGGAAGCCAGTAGATGCTTGGCTTCGCTTTGGTTTTGTTGAAGAGATCATCAAGGGATTTAGGAGTAGGTTTCTCAGGAGGAGCGCTCGTTGCTTCTGAAAAAGGAACGATTGAGGTCGATGTAATACGGTGAACGAAGAACGTTATAAATGTGCTTCATCAATAGTTTACCATTCATCCCTTCAAATATTTCAGTAGCCAGAGAGGTAATCATCGCTATAGATGAATCTCTCAGGTCAACAAAATGAAGAAGATCGAACAAATATATCGACATATAAAAGTCATCACCGAAAATGCAAATATGTGTTACTTGAGTGAAGTATCCTCTATGATAACGAAGAAAAAATTTCTTACTGAAACTTTTCTGTTGTACTAATAACAAAAAGGAAGGTGATTTTATGGGTTATATTAGTAAAATAATAGTTCTGTAAGTATTTATACACTCCTTTTCATCATCAACGAAAACGAAACGACAAAACATCTGGGAATGTACGCCAATGTAAGATTAACTCACTTTAGAGGTATGTAAAAATTAGATCATTAGAATCATCCTAGAACGGTTGCGAGAGTGGGTTACACCTGCATAATACTTAATCTGCAATAAATAATAAAAGAGGCTAACTCTGTCAAGTTTCTACTCTGTAGAGAGCAAAAACGCGAAGAAAAATCTTTAGATGATTGCAGGTGTTGCTGGCAAAAAAAAACTAAATAACAAAACTCCCAACTAATGACTTTCAGTGATAATAATTAAACATAATCTCTGTCACGTACGGTTTCAACGTCAGCTGCTGGTTGAATAGAAGGTAATTAATAGCGCAAATGTTAAATTAAGCATCAGATATTTTAGGTCTGAGGCTATTCCCTGTATGCCAACACGATCCCGGTGAGAAAACCCATTAAATTTTACTTCAAAATTCTAGATCTACAAACAAAACACCTTAACTTCTCAACCTTAAATTCTTGTCCTGTGAGCCAAGCAAAAACCCCTCTCAATAAATGCACATGCAAGTGCTGCAAATTATGAACTATTTACTAACAGGTTTCAACTTAAAACTTTCATTCATTTTTAATTTATTTAATTCATCTTCTCATTGATTGAATCTATACATGTGAAGAAAGATCTTTGGCCCCATTATAGGTAAGCCTCTGCCGAGCAAAACTGGCAGTGAACAATATCTCTTATCCTCTGTGTATCCCCTCGATTACGAGCCAGTATTGAAAAACCCACCATTAATCAAACGGGAAGTGATCAAAATGTGTCTTACCTTTCTTGCCCATTTTGCGGTCGCGGTCGTGTCGCTCGTCGTCCCAATCCCTGCTCCTACCACGTCCACGCCCCTCGCCGCGTTGCTCTCCCCTCTTGATTCCCTCACCCTCGCTTCCAATGTCCCCTTCCTCCCGTCGTCGCTTCTGCAGCTCCTTTTCGCGCTCTCTCTCCCCCGGCGACCGCTCGCCAAGCTTGACACGATCCCACTCCCGCACTGTCGCTGCGCTCGCCTAATTAGCGGACCATCGTAAGAATACAAGAAGCCAATACAGCAATGCATATCGTGAAAATAGTGGTCAGCCTGGAAAGAAGAGCAGATACTGAGCACCGAACTAAGTAATTACTAACAAGTTGCAGAAACTAAAGATTTCAATTTAGATTAAAATGCGAATTTTAACATGTGTAGCTGCTTCTAGAATATCAACAATGACGATGAGAATCCCCACAAATAAAAATATCAGAAAGTTAACAGAAACAGTCACCAAAACAAGAAAAGTTAGTTGCACAATTAGTCACCTCATCGTACGATGAGAAAGGAAAATATTTAAGGTAAGGCCTACCTCACTTCAAATTTCGGCCAAAAATATCTTCAATAAACGCAACTGTTAGAAACATATCACAGAGGCATACACAATCCCTGAGTTAAGCGTTGGGAGGAACATTTCAATAATAGTTTGAAAGGACGATGACATTAATAATGAGTAGGGGAGAGAAACGAGCAGCTAATGAGCACTAGAAACACCCTGCTAGAAATGTAGTAATACTAAAGATATATATAACAGACACTTTTGAATTACAACACCTAAAAATCGAAGGAAATTATCACTATGGAAATATTCAAAAAGATATTACCAAAAGTAACAATGAGAGTCAAATTAGACAAAATAATTGAAACATGACATCATTGAAAGAGGGTTTCTACTCGGTGTGTGAGTTGCGCTTCCAGATATGGAGAAATACATCCGAAGCCGAGGTATACAGCAACTGATTGAAATAAACTTTCTATTATGCATGTACGGTCAGTAGTCAGAAATGCTTCATAGCAGTTTAAATCCTCAACCATCGCTGTTTAAGCCACCAACAAATTTTGGAGTAAGATTCCTCGCCTGTAAATAGAGTTCTGACATGCACGAGTTCCGCACAAAATCATGTAAGAGCGTCGTCATGTAGGAGTATATCCCCGATCCGGTTCATACATAACCAGTCTATACCCAAAACACATACACACATTTATGTGTTTGAATATCATTATTTTGAATTACTACTATTTTTTACTCTGGAATATGCCTTTAAGTTGACGGCTAATAGCCCAACTTAGTTTTCTAGGCATACTGGTGTAAATGTAGAAATAATGTTTACAATTTTCTTGTACCTAATTATTCCTAAAACCAATTTGAGGAAACACAAAGCTTACGAGTACACATAACATGGCTAGTTTGAGTCACCTTCCGCCGGAGCTGATCCTGTGGCTGTGGCAGCACAGGCGCCCCGCTCTCCTTCAGGCGCCGCTCCAGGTCCTCCTGTGCGTCCCAAACCAAACCCACAAGAAAATTAATAATACGAACATGAATGCAACATCTATAATAATAATAATTATGAGTATTATCATTATTACTTAATGATAGTAATAATAATAAAAATAAGTCAGGCGAAAACATGCTAAAACAATCCTTATTAAAAACTCTGAGTAGTCTATCTTCAATCTCACAACACAAACCACTGCAACACCGAACCAGATATGCATCGTTTGGCTTTCAAGAAAGAGACTCGCACAAGAGCCTAGCAGCTCTTCCTAGTTTGTATATGCCACAATATGCAACGGCTTTGCTGTCTTGCCCCGTGGCTTTTAATGAGAGGTCGTGAAAGAGTTATTGCTTCTATTTAGGCTGCCCTAAATAGATTTAGAGCTCACATGTATTCTCTATTTTATTCAGTTTTAGACGTAGTCGTGCAAACTGGAAATATACCTGTGACCAGAGCACCTCTAACTTTACTCATCCATCCAAACCAGTGCTCACCTCTGAACTTACTTAGCATGTCGCCACGTTCCAAATGGACGCAGCTAATTCCTTCTCTTTACAAACAACAAACGTAAATGTTTCAATCTACCTTACCTGTCAACTCTCAAATCTAACCAAAAACCTCTAATGAAACCTGTCCTCACATCTTCCTTCATCAAACTGAGGGATTCTTGGAAAGCCCAACCTCATATATCATTTCCAACTTCAATACTTTTGCTCTACTCCATTATTAGAGAAGAATACTTACAAAAATTAGGCAATACACTACAAAGCTAGCGCTTCTAGCGTAAATTTCAAGTAAAAGTGTACAAAATTTAATAAAAAAGGGGTAATACCTAATTTTTGGGTCAACTAAAAGATGAATGCGCATGATATTTCGATGCGCGACGTCTTCCAGTTTAATTTAATTAAAGAATTTCCTTATGCCCTTGAGAAGCAATCGTCGCGAAATTGTATTCCAGCACGTTAGGAGTAAAACTGTTGTTGAGTACTTAAAATACAAAATGAGAATAATTGCACCACTCGAACTAATCGACGAACAAAAGAACAGCGTCCTTTCCACTTCTAACAAACCAATGCTTGGAAGTCTCATTTGTAAAACTGGGTAACCAACATTGCGGCGTCAACTCCAAATGCATGAAAGGCAAGGTGATCAAGGTGGTAGCTTAAACAAGAAAAGCAGCGAACCTGGGAAGTGAAGTCCACGAAGAGAGTCTTGGGGTTGGAGCTCGGCCACTGGATGCCATGCAAATGCATCCGTGTCTCCTCAGCCTGGTCCTCGTTCTCGAACTGCACATGCAATTACTGCATATTACAAATAATATATGCTAAAAACAGTACGTTCCCCAACCGCCGAGTAAATAATACAAAATTTTAGCTTTCAAAATGGCAAGCAGTTAAATTTTGGTTAAAATAACATGTATAATCATAAAATTAACATGACGCCATCAGATTTACAGATCAACGTTACCATGTAACACTGCTCACTGAATTTTTGGTCAACATAACAAGCGAAAACTGATCGAGTCACACCCCAAATAAAACTTGGCTAATTTAGCTTGAAATTATGGACACTCTAGAAACTGTGGAAGTCTAATACAGGGACAAGTAATCAATTGCAACGAAAAAATTGCGATCTGTAATGCAAACACAAGGAGAAAAAGATTATCGTTCTCAGGTACATTCTTATTCGCAGATATTTGTCGAGCTTCCATTCTACTTCTCATTGTGCCATTCTTTGGTGTAACCAACAAAAAATTTAATCAAACCAATAATTAAGAATGAGCTTAGAGCATGTTTAGGAAACCTAGTTCACACTTTGTGCATTTGACTGTTGACTATGAACGGTATGTTGTTTTCCATGTTTAGGAGAATGGGTAATTCCATCTGTACCACTAAATATTTTTCCTTTGCACCCGTATAGCATCTCATCAAATTACATGCTGAAAACTGGTAAATGTGCTGTTACATAAGAAATCTGTCAGATGTAATTGAATAGAATAAAGTTTTCAGCGTCAGGACAATAACAAAATGAACGAGTTATGACTCATTCATTATGACACTCACGCGGGCCACGCAGACGCTCTTGACGTTGTCAACCCAGAAGCCATCAGGCTGCACAATACGGCCAGTGCGCTGCAGTAGCGTCTGTAGCTGGCGGAGAGTGAAGGGACGCGTCAGATTTCTAATGATGACTACGCAGCTGGTGGGGTTGCGGGCTGGTGCGATGGACGGAGTCTTGCGTACAACCACCGCTGGTCCTTCCACTACACGCACCTCCCGACCTGTGAAACATTTACAAACCTTCAATTATAGAAAATAAAGACCTATGGATAAAAATTGTATTAATAACAAATTGTCCTTCCGAAGATTCATACCTGAAGCATTTTTAATGGGCCAAATGATAATTATAATTTCTTTACATTACAAATTCTTTTGTACTCAAAAATATTCATAAACAAAGTTCTACCATTAAAAAATGATATGTAGAAGTAAGGGACAAAACGATGAAGATCAGTCGTTTTAAAACTAACCCCAGCTACATATTCCCACTGCCTATGCTATAGAATCTTCTGGAGGTAAGATTACTTAAGAACACGTATGAAGGCCATGTCAAGGAAGCAATTTAAAACAAATACTATTGACATAGGTATAGTGAAAAACATCGTGAACTCTCCCTCTTCCTGAGAAGCCGGTCAAAATTTCCTTAGGGTAATCACCTCTAGCGCAACCCTGTGAGAGTTGAAAAAGTTTACCTCAACATGAAATTTTTGGAATCAAGTGGTCAAACAGTAAGCTGCTCAATTCTCTTATAAATAGAACCTTTCGTTATAACTACCGTGTGTCCTACGGTTTTTCTGATTCATTGTTAAATTCATTTTGTGAATAAGCTCGACATAGTAACTGCTTTCATGCCTCACCTTCCTTTGTCTTCTTAGGAAAAGGAGATGCTTCTCTCACATCTCTGTCCTTCTTGACTTTCTTCTTCTCCGGGAGTAGATTGTCGTCCTCTCTATCAAGACGACGCGCCAACTCCTCCTTCTTGGCCAGTTTGGTCCTCATGGATTCTTGGGCAGCCTTCCTCAGGGCTCGCTCTTCTTCTTCAGGGTCCGAGAAGTTGACATCTTCTTTGACACTTGTCTTCTTAGACACTTTTTCGCCGTCCTTCGAAGATTGCTTCTTCTTTTTCTCTTGTCTTTCTTTTTCTTCAAGTCCCTGTAGTTTCTTCTGGAGTAAAAGCTTTCGCTCCCTCAGTTCTGAATCAGACAGAGAGCCAAGATTCTTCTTCTTTTCTTCGCCTTGCCCCTGGTCGTCTTCGTTCTCATCAAGCTTCAGCTCAGACTCAGGCACAGGATGCACCTCTGGTAACAAGCCCTTTAAGCTCTGAGACGAAAGTTCTATGGAAGGCTCGCTGGACTTCAGAGAAACTGTTGCTGCCGCAGCCGTTATTTTAGCTTTGTCATTGTCAGGATCACGCAGCTTCTTGGACAGAGAAACTGCGCGGACACACAAATTATATGTTAAGTATTGAACAAAACACATAACTCACGGGTTACTGAAAAGTAATCATATATTTTATACAAACACTGGCGTAGGTGTGTAGGAAACTAGTATGGATAAAAGCGTAGCGGGAGGGTTTTTCTGAGCATATTCATTGGAGCGTATGGGCTTCTAACTGAAGCAATTGACGAGACATTAAAAAAAGAGAAAATCCATTAAGCGTATAACAACGAAAATGATTCCAGAACTCCGCAATCTTAGCTACAAAAGGCATCTTCAGCAGCTTGAGCTCGTCTCCCTAGAACACAGAAGATTGCAAAGACAACTCATTGGGACATGAATATCTCAATGGTCTCACTGTTACCTTGGGAGGGCTTCCTAATAGAGACAATAACGTGTGAACCAGAAATAACAATAAACTAATAATAAAAAATTTCCAACATCCAAGCTCTGAACTTCTTTCCAGCTAAACTTGCAAGAACCTCGAAACAGCTACCCGAATACATCGTTTCTGATGGCATTGTGAACACATTCAAAAATAATCTTGATAAATATTAGGCAAAGAACCCCTCCCCTAAGTTTATAAGTGCCTATCCCTTTTCCTCTTAACTCCTGGAGCTTTACGGCCAAGTTCCATGGCGTAGGGCTTTACGTTAGACGGCATGGAACTTGGGTAACAACCTACGAATGTCCCAAACGGCTCGTTTCTGTTGCCATATCCTATTCTATTTTAAGAGAAAACTTATTCTTGAAGTTACTTGATAACATGTTGACTTTAGACTAAGAGCGTGTAGCTATGTCACATTTGAACACAAAAGTAAAAGATAATGTCGATTATACAAATAACAATTAAGAGAATAAATTATGACAAGAAACTTTAAGATGAAAATTCGAATTAACGTTGTGCATGGAGTCACATTATAAAAAATAAATTCGTAAAGATAGCTTAAAAACTATAGAGCTACAAGCTATGGTCGGACTACAAACGTACCTCTCCGTGTGGACTTGAATGAAGAATAATCAAAATCATCGACAGGTTCTTCCTCCTTGACCGTGTCATCTCTCTCCTCACTGAAACGTAATTTTGTAATATTTATTCATCATAAGGCCACAATAACAACCTGGACGAGCATTTAGCACAGTAGTTCTAGACAGAAACTAGCAGTTGCCATGACGTGGTTTGGTCAAAAAGAATCTATGCACAAGAAGCAGATACTTTAGTTCAGAATATGCACATCCTGATAGCAAGATGAAAAACAAGCGCCAGGTGACACTACGTTTGAAGCGCAGCCCAGCTTGAACGTGAGATGAATTGCCATCAAGAAAAAGAACAAGAAAAAAGCACAGGGAAGATATAAGTTAAAAACAATAAGCATTACATTTATCCTAATCAATTTGATGATAAAACAATTTTACATCCGCTTGCTAAGTCACAGTAAGGGAAAGAATATCTACAAATGGCAGAATCTGGATTCACATCCGGATCTGTACATCTGAGAAACACTTTACCAGTACAGTTGGCGTGTATAACGCGATACTTCACAAATATCCAGTTAATGATGTAATTTCCAGTAAACAGACTAAGTAGAGCCTGATAGAAATAATTTCTATGAAAAATGAATTTCATAGGCACATACAGGGTGGGGCAACATAACTTCTTTTTTTCTGGGCTAACAGCACTACATACTCATATCAACACATTCTGAAAGCATGCAACGTCAGGTTCTACTGAATAATTATCTAAAATTTAGCCTAAGTTGCGATGGCGGGACGCCAGTCTCACACTTGGCGTTGAGTTGATACACAGAGTTCAGGCATGAGCAGTCCAAGATATTTAGCTATTATGCATTAAAATTTCGTTTTAAAACCTGTGCACCTGTTGCTGCACACGGTGCAGCAACATGACTTTTTTTGCCCTTTCAAAAGTTACGAAAAAAGGAATTTATGTTGCCGCACTCAGTATATCAACGTGCAGTTACGGGTATCAGTTCAAGAACCCTAGGCGTATTGCACAGAAAAAACGCGAGTGCGCAATGCACCTACCTCTGCTGACGATGGCTGCTCGATGATTTGCGTGAGTGTTTGGCCGCCCTCCTATCATCCTGGTCATCAGTCTGCTCAGCCAGTCCTCTGAGCACGATGGGGGAGTGCTTCTTCTTGCTTGCGCTGCCAGGGGAACGACGACGGGATTCTGACAACTGCTTATCACTGCCATTTTTGACGGGCGATGAGAATTCTGCATCACGGTGACTTGATTTTTTACTGGATGATTTGTGAGATGACCCATCGTCTCCTTTCTTTGCCGTTTTAGACGACGAAACTTCATCTCGGCGACGTTGACGACGGCGGCGACTGCTCGACTCTGAAGACGATGATGATGAGGAGCGACGGCGCTTGTGCGGAGACCTGCATGTCGAGAATGAAGCCAATTATAAAATGAAGCAAGAAGGGCTTCTTCATGAAGACCATAAGGATTATTAATAAAATAAAAATAAGCCTATACCACCTGGTGGTACCTCTGGGCATCGCTACAAACTGTTGCGTGCACAGCATGTAAACAATTTCGCGAGCTACGGGCACGGCGGTAGAGAGAGCTACCGTCAGTCGGTAAAGGGTTGTAGAAGGGTAGATGTGAATTACCAAAGATTATGCAGAAACGTGCAAGTTTTCAGAAAGGTGATACTCGTTATAAAAACACGACCTCAAATATCTATTTTTCAGTACTGATGTTCCATTCTCTATTTACCACCTGAAGAGTAACAAACTTCGCAGGAATAAATTAGGTCAAGCACGTCACTAAGAGCCGAGTATACCTCTACAGTCTACACCAAACAATCTACCGCTAAAGCATTACAATTATCCTTCAAACGAATGATTGGGCCATAGCGTGCTGTAGCTCTCTCCTCTCCAGTGGAGAGGATAGTGGATGGAGACTCAAGTTCAATAATTCCCACCAGTCACGTAATGTTAGGCCAGAGAATTGGCCAAGGTGGTCTGAGATGAGCCTCAGCTCGTAGAATACGTAGCAGAGCCCAGTAGCTCTCGCTAATTAACCTCAGCCACATTATGGGATGGATTTCTGTTTTTCTCTATCACACTCAAACTCTTCACAAGAAGATAAGTATCGTTGGGGCTATCTCATAATAATGGTCCAACAAGCTTTCTTCATTCATTCAAATTTTTAACACCAACTTATGCCACCTACCTGAACATGTGTCTCTCTCCCTATACTTCCCTTATTCTATTCATAAATTTAGCTTCGGTTCAATAATTTGTCAAAAAAATGCATAACAGTGAAACAAATAACTGTGGCTCATACACTTTCTTTGTCTAACTTAGAATCTGGTTAAATTGTACTCCCTCTGGTCGGAAACAGTTGATCCCTACAGCTTTTAACGTTAGTCGGAAACAGCTGGGGCGGAGGAAAAAATTAAAAAATTTGATGAGTAATACACTTTTATCGTTATACATTACTTTAAAAAAGTACAAGAAACCAAAATAAAGAATCACTTCCTTGAACATATTCAGGAACATTAATGCCGGAATGTTTTCCATACTACTAATTAACTGTTTCCGAACAGAGAGAGTATAACAAATATGCGCATGTGAGTGTTACTTCTTTATTCTCCAACTCGTACACAAACACCACACAGACAGCCCGTGCCATAACATACGACACTATTTTAACAGAACACATTCGAGACACACACACACACACACCGGGTACATACCTGCTTCGACGTTTCTTTTCAGGACTGCGTCGCTTAGCAGGTGCTGAGGCCGGCACAATCTCCTCCTCATCGCTATCATCGAACTTATCCAGGGTTTCTCCCGTCTCAAGCGTGAGCTTCACTGCATCAACTCCATCTCCGTCGTCCACTTTCTCTGCATCTCCATCATCCGGCTTGTCATTTTGATCTTCGTCTTTTCTGTGAGAAGATCGTTTTCGATCACTCATGTCGCTGGGATCTGCACCTCTGGTTTGGTCGGCGTCTTCGTTTGGTTTTGGGTCTCGCTCGCGATTTACCTTACTGGCAGGAAGCGAATACAAATCTGTTTCATCCTCCCCAGAGTTATCCTGGCGGTTGTCCGCATCAGTATTGGTGAAACTGCCATCCTCCTGGGCATTCTCCAGACATACAGAGGTCGTCTTCTCGGCTACCCCTTCCTTCATAAGCGACTCAGGCTGCGGCGACGGTGACATTTTCTCTCGTTCTTTGCCTGCATCAACACTGCGATTCTCATGTGACGCAGCCTCGCCTATAGATCGTCTTTTCTCGGGGGATTCGCTTTCTTCTAGTACAGTCTGAAGCCCAGTCTCACCACCACTCTTACTGGTCTGCTCACCCTTGAGTCCGTCCTCGTCATCACTGGGCTCGACGCTGCTACCGCGGGACAGTCGTCGGGATCGTCTAACCCCGGGGGCAATCTTGTTTACCTCCACACTCCGAGACCTGGATCTGGCACGCATACTCGGCCGCTGTTCACCTTGGTCATCTAGTGCCTAATGACAGGGAGAATAATGCAAGTTTGACTCTTCAACTGCAGCACGTGACTCGTGGCCAAGATCATGTCACACGAAATACAGTCATGAATATGAGCAAAAAGTGAAGACACACACACAGACCAAAGTCAGCTCGTTAAAAAGGTAATACATGGGTGACACCTACACAGCAATATCCACACACAAACAGGCCTAATTTGCATATTGCATTTGTATGAAAAACAATAACGTCTACTTCATGGAAGTTTGACTAACAAAACAAATGATTGTTATCGATAGCTGAGGAATGAAGCCAAGGAGTGAACATTGAGATTTACAGCGATGCGTCATTTGAAAAAAATATGGTTGGAGAAAACTTAACCATCATCGGCCCATGAACTAAGTAGTCTTGAGCAGAGTTAAAAATAATAACTACAAAAATATATACAATAACTATGACAATGATTTAAATATCAATTCTTCCGCTTGCTAAAATAATCATGACTAGTACGGAATGCAGTTAAATTTAGTAGTCCAACAAGCAGACGATAAACAGCGCACACATAAAAATCAACAAGAAAAAAATGTACAGATAGTTTCTCACCTTGTCATTTTCATGCTTTCCTACACTTCTGTCATCCTTGAAATTATTTGATTTATTTTCTACCTCGTGGTGAAGGTCTCCGCTATCCTCGGGAGCTCTGTCTCCGTTCTTGACGAGATCAACGTGTTTGGTTGATTTCTCGGGGCTTTTAACTTCGTCGGTTTTGGGATGAGGAGTCGGGGGAGGAGAACTGGCGGCCACTGTCGCAGCGGACTTGCTGCTGTGCCGAGACGACCGGCGCGTGGTGGCGGTGTTCTCCGAGTCTGTGGCTGAGGTTTTGCGGCGGGTCGTGCGACCCATATTGATGAAGTTCTCTGACAGAGCGTTCTCCTGCACACAACACCTCAATATCAGTCTCAGCACATCACCTAACTCTATCAGCGTCTTAAAAATTCTTTAACCACACGACATTTTAAACTAACCTGATTTTCTTATGACGTCTCAGTACTAGATCTGTAGCTACTTGCTCTCAACAGAGATCGTAAACAAGTAAATTAGCCTTGTACACCAGTGCCAAACTTACACAAATATCATTAATGCAGTACAGACACCGGGCTCGTGTTTTTCCCTATCCAGAAGAGTTTATATTAGTGAGACGATTGTCCCTATTGTTCTTATTATATCACCATTATTTCATTACTGTTTAGGTCATAAGTTACTTTAGCCCTGGAGTACTGAATATGGGTATAGTTTGCCCGAGGCTAGTGACGTCTATACCCATGGTCAGTGCTCCAGGGTTAAATTTGCATGGTAGGAACACATATTAGTCAAGGCGCGCTGGTTCATCCTACGCAAAGAAAACGCAAAGAGCCAGCAACAACTGAAAGCCCTGCTGTAGCTACAGAAAAAACAGACCGGAAGTTCACCTTAGCGCAGAAAGTTGGTCATACAGTACTCAGCATTCCCAAGTGAGCCAAAGGGAAATTAAACTATAAACTTAAAAAAAACATCCTTTGCCACGAGCATCGCTCAGTCTGTAATGAGCAACTGAGTTACCTTTAAGGAATTGATGAAAGCCGCCTACCCCGAGGACGGCAAAATTCAAACACATACCTAAAGATAGTCATCAGTACACTCCGTTAACGTTAAGATACAGCAGATTCGAGAAGATTTTCCTGCAAACACTTGATTTTTTGTTTCATTCTCCCAAGACATCTGTGTAAGCAAACTGACAGCTGTGCTGCACTACAAGCTGCCTCGCCTCCTTGGTAGTTCGTACAGCAGTACGTCACGCTCCTCTGATGCAGAAAGTGAGCTCGAATCAAACCAAATCTTCGAGTCCCGTACATTGTCAACTCGGCATCGGGCTGAAGACCACACGAACCGCACTCAACAGTTTCAAAATTTACGACAGCCAGATTTTGACGCTAACATTGAAATGAAACGTGTCAAGAGGGAAATCCGGACCAGCAGCCGTTGTTTAGCATCATGCTGACTGATCATGTTTTTGTAGTGGCAATATGTTGCATCTAAACGTGTAGTGAGCAGTACCATACAATTCTAGCATTGCTCAAAAGCCCAGAATTCTGCGTCGAACTGAAAGGACTTGACCCATTCATTAAGCCAAAATACTACAATTTATAAATTTTCTGCACTTGCTCGAGGTAAAACAATTACAGATTTAAAGTGTTAGAACTTGAGGTCGGATATGATTATTTATAGATTTCATGTACGCTAATTCCAAGCAAGAACGGTACACTTCAGTCATGAGTGTCTGAGACAGTGTATTTTTTCTTCTACCTATACCTACTGGCAAGGTCTACATATGATCGCAGTATTACGGTGCGCTACAAGCGTCATTAGCAAAGAAAGCCCTAAACACATGCAGTGAATTAGTTCAAAAACCGCTACAGAGCAGCCCATGATCCGAGTCTCAACACATCTCCAGTCGAAGCATGTCTCCAGTCTCCTACGTGTTACTAATACATGACTTCCAAACTTCATTACTGTGATGAGTCGAAAGTTAAAGTCACCGCTCGTCGCAAACGAAGGCCAACACTAATACCCAACATCAGTTAACAGAAGGAAGTCAATACCAGTACCCAGCATCAGTTAACAGAAGGAAGTCAACACTAATACCCAGCATCAGTTAACAGAAGGAAGTCAACACCAACATTTATGAGAATGAACTGTTTCCTGGTCATAAAACAGTATAGAGAGCAAGCACACAGATAGCGACTTCCTAAAACAATTTGTCAAGAATCTAAACACGGAATGAAATAGATTTCCATACATTACATACGAAAATCACAGGGGGAAATAAGATCAGATGTGATACATCCTAGCAAAAGGTGCCAATTAAGAATAAAAATATTTACAATCGATATTGGGGTTCATGTAAGCATTTAATATTCAATGATAATATACTTGAAAAATTCAAAACTAGTTATAACAAACATCAACAATATTCAATAACAGAGATAAATCAAGCTCACCAACAACGCTGCTTATTAACAAAGCTACAATTCAAGTGAGGCCGCGTAAGAACATAAATAACACTGGTCAGCAATGTTTTGTAGCATGAACAATTTCAGTTGCCTTTTACTATTGCTGATCGTAGATCTGGTCTTTAAAAATGGCTAGTCCGTCACGTTTTTGTTATATGTCATTTTGACTCCAATTAAGATATTCCTACACTATTCCTGACTGCCAAATGGACGACAACATGTAACCGCTACCTAACCTCAGACCACCATTAATTTTTGTTTTTATTGTAGGATGAAAACGTGGTGTGGGTTGAAGAGTGAATTTTTATCAATAAAATGAGACACAGACAGCGTCACGGATGAATTAATGGGCCACACAAGTTTTATTTGTGAGGAAATCGTACTTTAAAAACACAAGGTCGTACTTTGACAAAGATCGCAAAAGAAGCCAATAACTTATATTTTAAATGTATTGTTGGAGAACAGGACAAAAATATGGGTTCCATAAATGTGCTGCATTTCGAGTTTGTTGGCCTGAGTGAATGGATGGAAGGCATGATAAAATCCATGCCCTTTGCAGTTCCAATGGTTTGGCGAGAGCCAACTGGTCACTTGAATGGTTGCTAGTTTTGTTTAATTGATGTGACGGGCTTTTCAAAAAATAAGAGCAAAATACAATATCCACATGTGCCTTCAGAAGAAGACCAGTTCCTCATGTAGATCGTCCTATACCAACACCTCCGAGCAACTGGGAGCAGATGGGCGAGCAACTGGGAGCAGATTGATTCACATTCGTCTGACTAAGACAGGTACATACAAATCCGGATACTGCATGCACCCATAAAAATTTAATGACCCTCATCTGGTTCAGTAAGATGAACTAAATGACTTTTTTCGAGACCTAGGACTTTCCAAACAACAAGCAGAGGTTTTACGTTTAAGACGAAGAGTGGAATCTTCTGACAAAGGGTACGAGAATTTCCAATGTATGGAGGGGATACCAGAGCAGGTGAGACCCAGTAATGATGGATGATTACTACTGGTTCTTGCAGAAGGAAGATACCTCAGCACATAAAAGATAAAAATGAACTTCTTGTAAATGTAAAAGATCTTTGCCCATCTTTCACATTCTAGGCTTCAATAATATTTTATTTTTCAATTTATATTCAGTGATCTATAACTATATTTCCAATATTTCTAACTGTAATCCTGTAATTAATTAATGTTAATATTCATTTAAAGTCTTATTTATTTTCATTTGCCATGAATGCGTTTTCTTTGAAATTTGAAATACATCAATCCAAAAGTTGAAAAGAACTGTACGCGCTACAGATTATTCACAGCCATATTCGAATTCAGCGCCCCAAAATTAGTTAAAAACAACCTATGTTATAAAACGTTTTAATTTGTTGCCTGGTGTAATCATAGCGTCATGCCACTAATTTCATGGCTGCTCAACTTCAAAGTTCTACACATGATAACGGAAAAGTAAGAGTTGACAGTTTCAGAAATGCGTGGTATCACTGAGCGGCGGGAAAAAATATTCTAGAAACAATAAACATCACAGACACATTATTTGGTATACATTAGAATTAATGCTCGCGTTCACTATGCATCCAGACATTCAAACAACGCCGCAGCGAGCGACAAGTTCAACAAACTGAGCTCTCAGTTGGTGGTAGGGACGTACCCACACCAGCATTATGAGTTGGAAAACCCAAGTGGACTTAGCGACATTTCTCAGAATGGTGCCTATACTCATCTACCTTGCTATGTACTCGACTAATTTAGTTGGAATTAAATTTCACGTCTTAATAAAAATTATTTTCTCTGTAATCTGTATATGTATACTGATAATAGAGGTACACTAGATGTGAGCACTCGAATAAGCAAACGAAAAATTTGGATGTAGCATGTGGACCGCTGCCGTTACTGGTGCACAATGACACTATAACGGCCGTTGCTAGTAATATCAAAGCCATTGAACAGCTCCTGATGCCAGTACCAGTAATTCAGCCCATCTCAAGTTTGTAAGAAGACGAATAAAAATTAGCAAGATGCCAAGTAAGCATGATATTTCTTAAAATTTAGTGCACTGAAAGTACATAAAATGCCCATCACCGCACATGCGCGCATCAAACCATTTATATCTTTCACGAGTTTTAATTTGATAGTGCAGCAAACAACCACGCGATTAAGTCCAAACTGCAGGAGGATGTCTCTTGTGCGACTCAGTAACTGCAAAGTAAACAGCTACTCTGAGTACGTAAACAGCTACTCTGAGTACGTAAACAGCTACTCTGAGTACATGCACATATCCTCTTCACCTAAACGCCAATACTGACAGCACTAAAAAAAAAGAGATACACACGCGGTAACACACCTTCATATAGACACTCGATAGAAATGCAAAAAATCCTGAAATTAAGTGGACGAAATAAATGAAATGTTAGCATGGTAAAGTGCTTTCTTGATTTGTAAAATGTAAAAATAAAGAAGACGTCCAACGGTTCACAGGAGGAACTTTTGTAGTGGTGAGGTTGTGAACGAGTTGCTTGAAATGTGTGAACAAGTCACTAGAACGAGAATTATAAATGGATAACTATCAGGTTGTATCGAAAGTTCTGTCCGTTTTTGGAGTCCAATTCAAGGGCACCATTACATCAATCTAAATCACTAAGGTAATATTTCTTCTTTTAGATTTTTTAAAAATTAGGATAAGTAATTATTGTTGGCCAAATCTACACTCTAAGTAAAAGTACATTAGGCATATTTTACTGTATGAATTTCAGAAGGGTAATACAACAATTTCAGCAGGAAGACCTTTCAAAGACACTTATGGAAATGATGTGGTGGATAAAAAGACCTGTAGAAGATGGTTTTCACGTTTCAAAAAGAATGACCAGTCTAAAGGACGAACCAAGAAAAGGACGCTCCAAAGGACTCAATTCTCAATTGATGAAATCCCTACCAGTACAACTAGAGAACTGAGCAAGCAGTTTAGGTCGTATTATTTTGCGATGCATGGTCACATGCCTCACATTAAACTCTTTGCCGAGTTCTCTAGTTGTACTGGTAGGGTTTTCATCAATGAACGCCTGCAGTTCCTCAGAATTGAGTCTCAGAATATGTCTAATGTGTTCTTTACTTGGAGTGAACATTTGGGTACTATAATGATTAATCATTAAACTTTTGACAAAATCTGAAAGAAGAAACATTATTTTAATGGTTTAGAATCTAAACCATTAAAATAATGTTTCTTATCCCATCCCATATCCCATATGTGAACCATCTAAACTTTAGATGGTTCACATATGGGATTTATAAGTTACATTGAAGCAATGATGCCCTTAAATTAGAACAAACAACGGACAGAACTTTCGTTACAACCTGATAGAAAGTATAAATAGATTAAAACGAAGGGTTAATCGATAATTAAGAAGTATGAATACATTACAATAAAGGGTGAATGAATAACTGAAAAGGGAATAGATCATAACGAAGGATAAATGAGCAAAGAGCGAGTTAATAGATTACAACAAAGGGTAAATGCATTACTTGAAAGATACTATCTACAAAATGGGGCATAAATACTGCTACCAAGCAAGAATTTATTTCCCCGAAAAAGGACATTTATTTCTAGGTCGGACTTTAACAAATAGTAAATAACTTACCAATCTACGACTACAAAAAAAATTCAAAATGCTTCCCATTAGCCCTCACTACTTTGCGATGTATTTTAGGAAAGTCTTTAAGAGCAGCACGAACTACTTCTAAGGGTATTTTCTTCCAGAATTTATTCGATTTTGACTTGAGGTTAGTTGTTTTTTATCAATATTCTGCTGATTTTGAGGGTTTTCCCAAATTTGAATATTTCGGATGGGCTGTTTCTTTTCATGTTTCTCTAGAATGAACTTTGGCATTAATTTTGAGTAATAATAATAAAATAGGTGCATCCTCGATAATTAATTTTATAAAATTACATTGGGTAATATTTGCAAAACAATAATTATCAACATTGATTTGAAAACAGGTAACAGGAATTATGCCCCATCCTGTAGATTCAGCTCGACATCAAAGCTGGGAAACATAATACGGCTTAGTCAAAGAATATTTTCGACTCCCAGTTCCGTAACCCAACCAAATGAGGGATTCAAATGTGACAAACCAGTGTTCGACAATTATTACAGGACTCAAATAAAAGTATCTCCTCCGAAACCTAACAAACGACATGGGAAGGAATCCTTTCACTAAACACTCAAGACCTGGAAAAAGTTACAAGGTCACAAAAAATGAAAAAGTATCAGTTACAATACTACCCCAATAAACTTGAAACGGGCAACGCTACTCCTCTTGGTAATAAACTTACACTAGCTGCTGCGTACGCTTAATGTTTTTCATCATAAAAATACGTGGTTGCATCAAGCCGAAGAAATATAAGAGCGAAATGGTCTTACTCGCACACGAGTTATTCTAGCTTGCAACGACGGTCTGCTTGGCAGGGCAGGACTTGAGGGTGTGGCTCAAAGTGCAAAATTAGCAACAAGGCCACCCGCAAGCGGGCGGAGACGGTGTGCCCGTGCTAGCGACCACCCTCTCTCAACAAAGCGCGCTGTGGACACCTGCGCCTGCAGTACTGCTGTGTAGACCCGCAAATGATTTGGACAGGAAAGTACTACGATGAGAATAGTTTCCTAATTGACGTCGACGAGAGATAAAAAATAGATAATTTTTTTGTAATATCACCCAAGCATCAGGTTGAAGCTACCGATACGTAAAAATGAAATGTTCGACATAAAAAATGAGTACTCTTCCCTATTTGTACTAATTGACATTATACTGATAATGTACGTAAAATTCGTCCATCTTTATTCTAGAATATACAGCCGTGACGTACACATAAGCGTATGTACATATGATGCATACATTTGCACGTAGAAGTATTCGTTTTAAACACTCGACTTAGATTTCATATTAACTTCTAACAGCTTCTTTCCCAAACAGGAATAAAAAACGCGTGATTCACATTCAAACTCAAAATATAACTCCTACATGTGACACAGGCAACAAAATTTGTTTATGATGAGAAGCACGCAAGTAGAGGCTTCCAGAACTGAGGGCAACATAGCAGACAGGAAGCAGATGCCACGAGTGATCATCTGCGCAGCTGTGACTGTCTCCCACGCGGCCAGCTACCTACACACAGCACACGCAGACACCGCAGAGCAGTACTTCACACGATGTACTATACTCGTTCCAACTCGGTTAACACTTGAAGTTACCAGCCTATATTGGTGAATGAGCTATTGAATGCTCTTGAAGAGAATCATCACATCATTGCCATGTACCACCGTAATTATTTTATGCTGCTAAATACAACCATTTTATGAGCAGAGTTTCAGCGTTGACGTCTAGACCGAGAGCTTGAGATCGTTTCTTCAAATGAAGCTCAGTCTTGTGCCAGTTTCGTCTCGTCAAAATCAGATAATGATTCCCCGTTTTACCTTACGACTTCCCAATGAAGGATGTAAAAACGTTGATTGCATTATACAATTAAAACAGCTAACAAAGTTACATTTCGATTATCATTTTGAAACCACACTTCGCGAGTAGTGCTTAGGATATCGAAATTTCAAACATACGCATACACGTCGCGGCTACAACCAAGACAGGTATTGATTTCATCGATGGATTTACAGACCAAGTCGTAAGCGTATCACCTGGGGCGGACGAGATAAATAAGACTTATGTCTAACCAGTTAATATGAGAACGATTACTCTCGAAATGATATAGTTTGAGTTTATTCGTGTGTGAGTAGCAGTACGATTCACGGAGATTATTTAGCCTTATTAAGCAAAGTTTCTCAATGGCATGCTCCCCTATACCTTACCCAAATCACAAACTTTATCGATTAATAGCCAAAACAGAAGTCATTGTAAATTCAAGACAATAAATGTTGCTCAGCAGCGGGTCCGTCAGCTAGTTTTTCCACGAGTTCAACGCGTGTTTTTGCTCTCTATGGCCGTCATAGCAAACATCCAGGTCACCTGCACAATCTGGACACCAGAGCCTCAACTTTAAGAGACCAGTATTTTTACGATTAGTATTTATGAAACCAACTCAAGACCCTATTTCAGAACAGTCGTTCTCAAAGGCAGTGAATTGCCCCCAAAACAATTACTTCTGGCTCCTCAAGAACAAGATCAGCTAATCAACTGATACGAACACCAGCCACCGTTGCCGTGCTTTAGGTTTAGGTCGATAAGCCTAGCTACTGCAGCGGAAAATGGCCTCCATAACCTAGATACGAACCTGGAATGTGATCTGTTCTTATCGATCGCTATAGATTGCAGTACAGGCTGTCGGACTCGTGAATAAGAGCTGAAATGAACGCATCCAACCTTGCTCTTAATTTCTTTAAATCAGTTCTGGCACAGAGCCATCTCGATATTATGTAAATTTAAGTAACTAATCTCAACTGTTGTCAACTAATTTGCGAATTTTGTTTCAAATGCAAGTCAAATAACGAAATGAAGAAGCGTTCCGCAAATTTCAAAGCTGTTCCAACTCTCAAACACTCATCTGAAAACCATTCCTAACGCTGATTGCATTTATTTTGTTATACCTCATAAAAGATGAGGTACACTGCGTTACCAGGTGTAATGAATACTAACATCCTAAAACACACTTAATACTATCATCGTATATTATATGCCATGATTCATTCAAATACCATGTCGGATACCAGCGCTATGAAATATACCGAACACTAACGTTATGAAATACCATGAACAGCAGCATTTTGAAATGTCCCGAACACCAGTGTGATGACTTGTACAGAACACCAGTGTTACGAAATGCACCGAACACCGACGTTATGATATGTACTGAATACCAGCGCTATGAAATGCACCGATTACGAGCGTGATGAGACGTGGGTGATGCCAGCATAAGGCGATATACCAGCTACAAGGGTTATGAGGTACACAAAATAATGGTGTTATATTGTGAGGCGAGCAGGATCCAGCGTTGTATTATGAGGCATTCCAGTGTATCGAGGCACACTAGAGAGCAACGCTTCGAAGTACTTCGGATACCAGCGTCACGATGTGTGCATAATAAAAATTACCCAAGATATAACATTAACAAGACGTTTGTCGAATACCAAACTTGCAATGGCACAGCAGACTGCAGGTCATGGTACGTGCGATACCGTCATCACTTAAGCCGAAGGTTGAAGTTATATGAGCATCACACTTGAAAACACGATGTTCAAGAAAACCCAGGGTGAACAACAATTAAATGTTGAGTTTAAATAGTTTTATGACCAAGAGCAAAAATGTGTATGACAGCAATGAGAACTTTGGAGATTTACGACTGCAGCATTAGAGACTTACGCAACTTGAGCGCTATGCTCTGCGCGAGAGCTAGTGCAGGGCTTCGTAGAAAAAACGCAATTCGAGCCAGACAATCGCAATAGAAGCCATGCAAAGGAACATTTTTAGCTTAACAGTCCACCGGAAGTTCTGTTTCTTCGTGAGGCGTCACACCTGCAGGTGAGCAGCAGGTCCTGCTCACCTGCTGCTTGTGTCTGTGCTCGACACAAGCTCTGCACTAAAAGCACTAAATTTCTTTACTTTTTGTATCGCTTAAAAGTTCATACGCGTGCAGAGCAGCAGTTTTTGATACCTCAATTTTCTTACTGGAGTAAAAATAAAGCCCCACGGAACTAGTGGTATTGTGTTAGAAGAAAGCTATAGCTGTAGTTCCTAAATACTAAATATCACATCATTGATTGATGTCAAAAATGCGCTACGCCCTCGGCCAAGCTCGCCTAGGCATTCTTACACGAACGATTCGTCCGGTATATTAACTACTCATATAATTTTTTTAGATTCCTGGTATTTATCGCTTATAGTTCATTTTACTTTACATCGAGCGTTTTGTGATTATAACACTAGGTAGTCTCAAGCATAGAAGTGTGATAAGAAACACAAGAGTACAATTTTTTACTCGCATCCCTTGAGCTATAGACTTGTTTGTACTCATAAACCTTCTTACCGACCATAATTCAAAGAATATCAGTTTTTTCCTGTCTCGTCCCTGCAACTTAGATGTCACACCGAGCGCACACATAAACGGTTCCTTGTCGACGCTTCCAGCTGCACGGGGTCCCGTTAGCCACGAGTGGCTATTCCGTAGCGTTCCCAGCATTGATTTTTTGACATATTCTAATAATAATCGCTACAGCAGAAAATCGCGTGCACCAAGACCTCCTGGGTCGTCCCTCACGCTCACGGGGGATGCCGGCGCATACACTTTGGGTGATGTGTAACCCAGGCGAGGCACTATACATTTCTGCACTACGATCCTCCTGCTCTTAAAGCAGGGAACACGTCGCCTCAGACACAAGGCTCCATGTCGTCAGTCGTTCAAAATTCAGTACATAACGGTCAACTTCCTTTATACCTTTCAATTCACGCCCGCTACAGCAACACGCTTGACTGTCCGTACAGTGACTCGCGAATGTTGTACAATGAAATGTACGCTCTGAGTTTGGATAAAGCGAATCATGCTACAAGAATAGACTAGTCCAAATCAAAGCCAGAAAATTTACGAAACTATTCACATTTATTGTCTACTAAATTAGATTTACCGATATTTCAAAGCGATTTTCTTCACTGCAAGAGACCTCAATATTCAAGACCTTACATATGCTCAGCTTTCTCACGGCGAGTCCTTATCTTTCTCGGCCGGCAACTGAAAGATGAGACTGCTGTTGTGAGGCCAACTGAACACACACGGCCAGGGCACACCTGCATGAGCTCAGCGCAGCTGGGAAAACAGAGTAGCACTGATACTGAGGTCCTCACATACGACTTATGGTTCGGAACCGCGCTGTACCTCGGCAACTAGTGGGTCGTAAGTCATAATTCAATCCGAGTAAGACCATTTTAGAGGATCTTTATCAGGAAACGTTACGAGCCAATGATGTCATATACCAGCAAGATGGCTCTAGATAGATAACGCAATGAAAGGTAGTTTATAATTCCGTTCTATCCCGCCGTGCTAATCCCACACATGCTGATCTTCGAATTCTGATAGTCGTTTGTCGACACAATCACTTTTTCTTTCGACCACCATGCGATTCAAGATTCCTACACTCTACCTTTTGTGCAACAATAATTAAAATGTATAAACCACTCCTCTCATGTATATCAGGGACATGTTCGATTGTTCACATTACAGATGAAACAACGATACATCTTTCTCGAACCAGCGTCGTCTAACGTTCAGCAACAAGTTTCAGTCTTTCTCACCCACGTAAACTTTAGATCTAACTCTCAGTGGAACAGTATGTCAAGTTCAGCAAACCCAAACCTTGTCAACTATTCGTCACACATGTGTGAGAATATATCCAGAAATGAGGCAGTTAAGTGTTAATGAGACAAGTGTGTTCACTTGATTGGCGTCTGGTAGCTATAAGTTAGTAATCAGCATTAAAGATAGATACATTACATTCTAATTATGGTTTTGGCGACAATGTTAACGTGTTAATGTTGAATTTACGATACAAATAAGAGATGCCTTTCATTACAACGATATCAACTGCTGGGATCTACAATAAAGTTAATCTCTGATGAGAATTGCACATAAAACTACTAGTTATGGAGTATTGTTTACAGTTTGTAGTCGCTATATTATTTACGTTATATTCAATAATGTAATGGTTCATTACGTAATAAGAAATAATTTGTCGTCATATGAAAGATAACAGTATTATAGTTAACCCCAACTTCAAGCTTGGGACTAAATTACCACTACACACATTTAAAAATGGTATTTACACAAATGAGAATTATTTAACCCAAATGAATAGAAAAAAGAGGAACAGAAAAGATTGAATAACGGTAGGAGAATCCCTCAAAAAAAAAGAAGCAGAAAAAAGGCTCATCAAACTTACGTTATAACTCACAAGAGTTTTTCACAACGAATATTGTCGAAACTGCAGTAAGTATTTAAAAATAACTAGAGGAACATTACTTCCTCAGGCACGCAACTCTGATGGATACTGTGAGCGCAACTCATCCGAGAGGAGTTCAGTAATCCTTTTCACAGTTGGAGAGCGCCAGGTTTTTGATACAAGATGTTAGAAAGTCCCTTCATGTACACCGTCCGAGGGACTAATCGGCACCAAGATAATTGAAGATGTAAAGCAATTATCAATGAAATTACTTGTAATAATGAAGGCGAATGTGAGTTTTTTCATCATAAAATATATGCTTGGATTTAATATACTTAATTGAATTCACTGGCGATTTATACCTTTTTTATGAAGTAATTGGGCATAAGGTAACATAATTGTGCAGATATAAGAAGACGGTCATAGATGGCGAGCTGGTTGGACTTATCGTAATCAGGATGAGCTGATAACGTTCAAGATAAGTAATGCACGTATTGGACATGAGTGATAGTACCTCATTAGACCAGCAGGCAGAGGCGGCAGGACGAGCCACAGCGGTGACGTGCTCAAGTGGAGGCGGCGAATCTTTGTCCAGTGACGATGATGGACTGGAGTCCAAGTATGATGTCTGAAGGCTGTTATCAGCTCCCACCTCACCCTCAGGTTCACACCTCCTCGGTGAAAATTGAGTCTTAGATACAGGGCTTTGTTTCGATTCATTGAAAGAATTTTCTGCATCTTCCGTAAGAATTGGTGACACAGTCGAATGCATATCAACCGTCTTGCTGGTTTTCACACCATAGATTTCTTCTTCACGCGGCGAGCGTAACCCTGTTGAGACCTTCGCATCCGAGGGCGTCACTGACGTTGAATCAGAAGAAATAGTTCTCCAATACTTCGTGTCCGTCGCAGCCAAGCCTTGGCCAGCGCTTGAACTTGACACGATACTTTTGCTTCCTTCGGGATGCGTACTTAATGAACTAGAAACTCTTGATATGGGAGCAATCGAGCTCTCATGTTTTGAAACGAGTATGTCTTTTTTAGTTTCTTGACTTTCTGAAGTTCCATCCGCGTCTATCAACGACGATGACGACACCAATTGTGAGTCTCGTGCAGTCGGAGAAGCAGAGTTTGCGTTGGGAGCAGCACTTGTAATACCTCGGTTGGAGCCCCTCATGTCCCACCGACTCTTTCGAGGTGCCACTACAGAAGTTGACAGAGCAGTAGCTGTAGCAGGAACGTGCTCAATTACTACGGCTGCAGACGTGACAGTCACAACATCAGCAGTTGATGCAGTACTTACAGCTGCAGTGAGAGTTGTGGCTATAGGAACAGACGTACTAAACGAACTACTTTGTACTGTTGACGTAAATTTTTGCGACAATTTCAGTGGAGTAAATACTATCTTGTTGGCAGGCCTGCCAATTACCATACTATAAGGCACTCTGGGTTTTGGCAGGTCACTGCTACGGGTAACTGACGGTGATGTCTTACTCAGGAAAGCAAAAGGCTCAGGCTTGTCGGTCGAATATTCTAAACTCTTAACATCTTCTTTAGACTCAGGCAACGATAACGCAGATACACTAACAGTAGTAACTAGTGACTTATGAGAACAGACGTCTTTGGTAGTGTTAGCAACAGTAGGAGCAGCAGTGAACGTACTAGCAGCAGTTCCTGTAGTAGTACTGCCACTGTTGTTACCACGCTTGCAGGTAGATACATCTTTTCCTGCTAAAATGCAGGACGTCTTTCCACTGAGTGCACCTGAGAATGCTGTCTTTAAAGCCTCCAATGAGGTCAGTTTGGGGGAAAGTAGCGAGAGAGATGATGACACAGGGGTACTTGAAGAAGGTGGCAGAGGAGGCGAAGGGACAGAGGCGGGAGTTGTAAGTGGAATAGAGGAAAGAGAAGGAAGTGGGATTAGAGAAACATCAAGTGGAATAAAGGAACTTGGTCTGGCAGACGATGGTAGAGGGATATCAGAAAGAGAAAGCAATTGCGGACTTGAGTTCGAGCTGGAAGCAACAGCCGGACTTGACACTGAGGAACTAACAGTAGGAATAGAAAAACAGGAGGTGGAAATTTTTTGAACGGCACTTGAAATAGCAGTATGGCTGGCAGAAGAACAGAGCCTAGTGGGAGAAACGGTAGTGGAAGTAATGACGAGATTGCCACGAGCGGGATCGTGATCCGACGACGCGGTCATATATGCAAAACATGCAGTTTTTGATGTAGATGACGTAGAAACACACGTAGTAAATGACACGGTAGATGCTGGTGACGGCACAGAGGTGGAAGGGGAGAGTTCTACTGGATGGAAGCAAGGGACAACTTGACCACCAAGCGAAGTGGGACTGAAGATAGAACGAATAGTGGATCCGCCTGCGGGTGTTACTGCACGAATGGACGAAATTGAGTGTGAAGACAGTGGCGTTGCCGAAATTGTGTGTGAAGTAGGTGTAGTGACAGACTGTGTGGTTGACGTTGAAGAAATAGAACTTGTGGTAGACGATGGAGAAAGGGAGCTTGTGGTAGGCGTTGTAGAATTGGAGCTAGTGGTAAGCGTTGTAGCAA
>VCRD01002363.1:8622-34321 GCA_006783055.1 Trinorchestia longiramus | reverse complement strand
AATAGAGCTTGTGGTAGGCGTTGTAGAAATAGAGTTTGTGGTAGGCGTTGTAGAAATAAACTTTGCAGAATTAGAATGTGTGGTCGTTGTCGTAGGTATGGTCAGGGTAGTACGTGTAGTGGAAATAGGCTGAGTAACAACTGTTGTTGAAATAGACTGGGTGGTGTGTGTAGAACTAGGCGTAGTCGTAGGCGCTGTAAGAACGAATGGTTTGACACTTGTTGCAGTAACAGCGCAAGTGGTATTTAGTGTCACCAGTGCCGAGGGTCCAGCAAGTGAAGAGGTAGAATTAGACTTTGTAGTAGACGGCGTAGTATGTAAGGACAACGGGGTCGGTGGCATTGTACAAATAGCAGACGTGGTAATGACTTCAGAGGGGAAGTTTGATGTTGCTCTTGTACAACTTATTTGTGTCGAAGGAGCTTTAAGAAGAGACTCTGTTTTAGGTGGCACAGGGAGTGAAAGAGTAAGCGGTAACTGTGTAGCGCTGCTGCCTGCGTTCGCACTTGCTGGTGAGAGGGACGACGCAGACGAGAGTCTAACAGGGTGTGGAGAGGTCACGGTCTTGCTGTGTGGCGTAGCGTCAACATGAGACTCTGTTGTTTGGACAAGGAGAGACTGGCTGTCAGATTCTGTAGCAGTGGTAATGTCTGTTGAAAGTCTACGTTCTGATGATATCGATGAATTGCGGTAAATTGTAGAAGTAAGTTGAATGTTACTTATAGCTACAGCAGGAGCGACATCAGAGATGCCTCTCTCCTGTGAGGTTTGTTTAGAAGTAATAACATCAGTAGGTGTGACACTGGCACAAGGTGTTTTAGAGACATGTGTAACAATAGATCTTGAAGTTGATGAAATCGACGAAGATGCGGGAAAAGATGAAATTATTGTTGACAAAGCGACAGAACTTGATGTTTTGGAGGAAGAAACAGTAGGTATGGACAAATCAGGAAGAGATATTAAAGATGAAACAGACATTGATTGTGGATCTGTCTTTTGCAACAAGTCAGCAACTGAGAAGCCTGTGTGACCCTTCTTTGCGGAGCCCAGCGAACTTCGAAGACTCTCCGAGCCTCTCATACTTGGACGGCCTGGCTTTTCTTTTTCGTTACCACTGCCAGATGATGCTTGGCTAAATTGCACATCCGAGAGACTCGTTCTGGTCACGATAGTGGGAGACGAAACCTCTTCAATCGAGCATGGCGTGTCTTTTGAACACGGAATTTTCTGTGCTGACATAATAGTATGTAAATTGATATCTTCAGAATCGGGAGCCAGAATAACTACCTTCGAAAGTGCAGTACTCTCCTCGAAATCCTTTTTAGAAAGTACAGTCGTTTCTGTAACTTCCTTAAGATTTACAGTACTTTTTTCAAAATCTTTCTTAGAAAGCACAGCACTTGTTTCAGCAGGCAAAGAGTTCTTTGACGTCAAGATTGCATCAGAATCCGTTATGTCATCCCCGTGCACTTTTTTCGTAACGTCAGATCTAGTTTTACACTCTACATTAGGCTGTTTTTCCTCCTGCGTTTTTTCCGAAACGCTAGATCCAGTTTCACATTCTACATCAGATTTTTTTATTTTATTTACCCTTTCCTCACTGGTTTCTACACCTGAGAATGTTGCTGATGTTAAACTCGAGCCAACTTCGAATAAATTAAAATGAACAGATACCTTGCCTGACACATCTTCAGTGTTGCCTTTCGCCATCAACTCGTCTAATTTCTCTCCAGCATGTTTACCGTCCTTCACTTCAGGAAGGTTCTCGACAGCGCGTGGCGACGTCAAATTTCTTTCCAAATAAGAATCATCACTAGAAGGCTGGAGCTGATGTGCCGAGCGTCCAGCATCCCCAGTCTCGCCTGAGGCGAGCGGCACCACACCAAGACCAGCAGTCACACCGCCACCGTCCCTTGGTGACGCCTCTCTCACAGACTCAACTGCTCGTCTCGTCACCTGTTGCTTGAGATTTCCTGAATCTTCACTTGTATCAATAATGGGCGTGTCTTGTTCAAAACGTGGGATTTTTTCAGCAGTATCTCCAACAGGAGCTTTACGATGAAGTTCACTAGGCTTCACAAACTGCGTTCGGCCATCGGACACAACCGAGGAATCTTTAAAACAAATGCGGTTCTCGCATGGCGATTTACTTAGAATGGGGACGGATTCCGAATTTTTGAACTTTTCTTCTTCAGAACTGGTAGTCACTTTGGATGAAATTACATCTGCTGCATTCATATCGTCAGACAGGAAATCCGCAGATTTTAACAGATCCACTCCACTCGCCGTAGTTGTTACGATGTCAACAAGTGTTCGACCAAGAGACCTTTGCTGCGCATCCAACTGCGGCTCCGAGGCCACAACAGATACAAGTTTTTTATTGGTAGACGATGCATTTTTAATGTTTACCAAGGGTTTCATAATTGGGGATACTAGATTGCCAAAATTCAAAGCAAGCTTTCCAAGAATTTCCGACTGTGGGGCAGTATCCGAGCGTGGAGACTTCTCTGTAGAAGTCGTCTTATCAAACGAAAAAGAGTCTGGAGCGGCAGAAGGAGAATCTGTCGCACGGCTCAATACATCAGATGTTTTTGTAAAGTTCATGCACTCAGTGGTAGTTGTGACGAGCCCTGCAACACTCACTGGAGTACTGACGATTGCATCAGATGCACCAATTTGAGCATCTGAAGTAACAACCATACACAAATCTGTAGAAGTAGCGGACAATGAGGTTTCCTGTTCTACATTTCCAGCTGTGAGCGACACTTGTTCCGCAACTGAAGGATTATCAGCAACGGTCCTGATATTGCCAGATGTCGCAGCCTGAGCAAGCGTGGCATGCGAATGTGATTTCCCGTTCGAATCAACAGTAGCATTCATATTGACAGAACTAAGAGATTTCTCAGCAGAGGAGCTGGAAGGCTCAAGTAGGCTCGAAATAGACCGTACGCTGACCCCGCGCCCGACAGAGCGAGAGGGCGGCGAAAGTCCCTCGTTAATAGGAGCTAGCGGAGCGATGACAGAAGCGCTCGTGACGCTGGCCCCAACTAATGAAGTGGCCATGGTTACAGAGTGAGGGTGTACCACCAATGAAGCACCAATAGTAGCACCTGGAGTCTCAGGGAGAGCTCTGGACACGGAAGGGAGCGGAGACGTGAGGCGCTCCGGAGACAGGAAGCGGGGAGACTGAACAGGACTCGTCAAACTGCTGGTGTACACGGTAGTTGAGGTACACTCAGGAGAGCTAATTTCGTCCAGGCTACGCCTCCGGTGACCGTACGAACTATCCTGCTCCTGCAGCTCTTTGACCAGATAATACGTAGCGTCCTGCACTTCGCTGGCGAGGCTCAGATCATCCGCATTGGACGGCGACGGACTGCCGAAGTTTTTGTTGGGACTTTCCCGACTGCTTCTTCTCGGACTTACCACTGGTGATGGTGCGAGAAAAGAAGGCAACGTAACATCAGCAATGGCAGATGTCGAGGGTAACAAGCGCGATGTGAGATCCTCTGACGGTACGGAAGATTCATCAACTACCGGCTCTGATGTCGTGAGATTACTCCTCATTTTAAGAAGAGGTGCCTCTGGTATATCAATCTTTAGGGGGGAACGCTCATTAGCAAGGAGATTACTTTTGACTTTAAGTAACGGAGTCTCAAACAGAGAGGACTCAGAGACGGGTGTGAGGGACACGAGATTGCTATGGTCAGGAGACGTGATCAAGGGCACGAACTGTATCTTGGGCTCGTCAGTTGACGCAGAAGAATCACACGCAGACGTGAAGGCTGACAACGACGATGTGAGGGGCCTGCTGCGGGGCACAGACTCTTCAGTGAGGCCGCACGTCACTTGCGATACAATCAAGTCCAGCGAGTTGGGCACATGCACCTCCTTCTGTAGGGTCAAATTTCCTTCGATCACTTGCGAGGGGGGTTGCTGCCACACAACGGGAGGCTGAGGTTGATGCTGAACTACAGCAGGTACAGGAGCAACTTTTTTAGCGCGGGAGGCACGAGATTTTTTGGGCGTCTTTCCCGGTACCAACGCTCCGGAAACGCTAACCTTTGAAGAGGAAGGAGGAGTCTCCTGCTTCTGTTTTGCCGCCTCCTCCTCCTGCCTCCTGAGCTCCAGCTGGCGCCTAGCACGTTCCCGCTCCTCCTTGATCGCCCTGTCGTGCTGCTCTCTGAGCTCCAGCGCTCGCTTTGCGAGCAACTCGCGCTCTTGCTTTTCCTCTTCCAGTTTTCTCTGTTTGTGCAACTCAGCTTCACGCATTTCTTTCAGTTCTTGCTCTCGTTTTTCAGCCAATTCACGCTCTTTTTGCAATACGCGTTCCTGTTTATCACGAAGTTCACGCTCACGTCGTTCCCGCATTTCGTGTTCCTGCTTCATCTTCAATTCACGATCACGAGCTTCCCTTAATTCCATCTCTTTTTTTTCTTTCAATTCCCGTTCACGCTTTGCCATAAGTTCCCGTTCGAGTTGTTCTTTCAATTCACGTTCACGTTTTTCCTTCAATTCACGTTCACGCTTTTCCCACAATTCCCGCTTATTCTTTTCCCTCACTTCCCGTTCACGCTCTTCCCTCACTTTCCGTTCATGCTCTTCCCTCAATTCCCGCTCACGCTCTTCCTTCAGCTCGTTCTCTTGTTTTTGTTTCATCTCACGTTCCCGAATTTCCCTGAGCTGGCGTTCTTGTTTTTCTTTCAAGTCACGCTCACGTTTCTCTTGCTTTTCCTTTTCCTCGCGCTCTTTTAGCTCGCGTTGAGCCTGCAACTGCCGCGCTCCACCCGACCCCTTCTGTGAGACTAAACCTGCACCCTCAGCATAAAGCGGCACGCTGTCCCGGTGCAGCTGTACCCTCAGCCCATCAAACTTCCTGAGCACAGTGTCACTCTTCATCCCCGACAGCCTGACCGTCTGCTGCACAGCGCCCACATCATCTGCGGATGACGCACCGCTGCGCTCAGACGTGTCGGGTGACTGCTGCTCGGCGTGTCGGCCCCCGCCCAAACCCCCTCGCTCTCGTGCTGACACCCGACGCGTGGCCTTCTCACTCAAGTCGGCGATCAGACGCTTGCTCTTGCGCCACTGACTGCTGCTCCTGGGAGTCTCCACGGCGTCGTACGGCTGCTTATCGCCAGCATTTTTTGAGTCAGACAAACTGTCGAAACTCTTCGGTGACATGATTGCAGTGGTTGCAGCAGGGGAGAGATTGTGGTCACCACCTCCCAAGTCTTGTATGGACGAAGACACTTCGGAGTTTTGAGGACTTGCGCTACAGGGACTGACGATCAGAGGCAGCACTTCGCTACAGGGCTCAGGTATGGAGCCTGGTACTTCACTCAGCCCATGATGCGTCCCTGAACCCTCCGCTGAGGAGGAAGACTCGTTGAATTTAATTTTGAGAGACGGTACTCGGGCCACCTTCACCTTACTGTGCTTCTTGTGCTTCTTCTTGTGGTGCTTACTGGAAGCATCAAACACGTCGGGGTTGTCTCCTCTATTGATCTTGAGAGTGAGGGACGATGAAGCAAGAGGGGGTGACGAGGACACGTGTTGCAGGGACGAGGAGGCACGTTGCATAGGCGGCAGTATAGGAAGTGAAGACGAGGTGCGAGGGGGAGACACAGAAGGCGACGTGGCAGCGGTGAGGGGCGGCGTTGAGTCCTCATCTTCAAGAGACACTCTGCTGAGGGCCCGTGACGTGCGCGCTGACGAGCGCGAGGGACGTTGAGCAAGCCCGCCATCGTCGCCACACCAGGATGACGAAGAAGCTTCCGCACTCTCACAGCCTGAGGCTTTGAGCTGCAATATAACACCAACACGTCACTGGGACCGCCCTCTGGCTCTCCCTCTGATATCCCTTACTGCATCATATCAGCTGAACTTTCAATAACGCTAAAAATATACGAATTTCGAGCGTCAAAAATATTTTGATACAATGCAGTTTGAACGAATAGGAACTTCTTCCTTGACCAAAATCTGCTATCAGTTACTCCGTAACAGGACATCTGAGATTTAATGATTGGCATATCTTTGAATAATGGCTGCACCTAACCTGATGAATGAAGCGTAATAGAAAGTGTCAATAAAACCATTCAAAACCCACGTAGATCACTCTTTCAATGTACAGTGAAACAATAGCAAGAGATGCACCGTGAACCGTATCCCATACTAGCGAACTATTTCCTCTACGTCATCCTCAACTCTACAATGGAAGTTTCGAGTCACTGCAAAGAAACTGTGAACTGTATCTTGGATACCCATATTAGGAGACAATTATCGGTTCATCCGTAACTGTTAGAGCGCCACGAAAATTACTCACATGCAAAATGAACGCACTCATCAACCGCGTTTGACATTCAATGACCAACCATTTGTATGATTCCTCACAATTTATCCGATGACATCCAGTACTCAATAATACTCAACTCACTTCTAACAGGGCGTGTGTACACACCAAACACGACAACAAGCGTTATGTGTAATGGAACTCATCAAGGGGAGAAGTAGGATGAGTCATATTAGTACATTAGCAACGGTAATTTGACTCCATTAAAAAATCCGGGAAATATTTAGATCCCCTCATTTTATAAGCAACGAACACACAAAGATGAAACGCTGACACAGAGACCATCTGGAAACACAAGGCCGTGCTAGTCATGAACTAAAGTTGAGAACTTCTGCACCGTGAGAAGAAAATAATCGGTGAGAGCGCACCATGATTATCAGTTGTAATAGCTCAGGTGTAGATTTGGAACGCTATCGCAAGGTCAGTGTAAGCACCAGTACGGATTTCTCAAATCATTGTAGCCACAAATTCTTGGCACTAATGTGAGAGGTGAATTAATGCCCGTGTAATGTTGAATAAGTTGTTATGATTGACCACCACAAACATCACAGCACAGTATTAGATCCTTGAGTAACAATGCATTACATTTAATATTTTAGTAAGCACCTACACGAGGGAAGTAGTTGTCTGACTCGTTGAAGGTGTCGCAAATAATAAGGTCACGACAGAAACATTAGAAAAGGACTCCATTAACCAAACATGGTTTAGGAGCATCCCTTGAACTCTGCAAACTCAGAGTATTGGTCTCCTCCCAACCATGCATGCATAACTCCAGTGACTTCGAGAGAAAGAATAACTAAAAAAGGACAGGAACACGAATCCATTACAGAGACAACGGTCAAATAATGGTTATGACAAAGATATTGAATCATCAATTAGTAGTCGTAGGCAAGTGGCACTATTATCGCTCACGTCGGACAGCACAAGGCAGGACGACGGTGTGTGTCTCAAAAATGAGCTGCTTTCACGCGTCAACATTGTATGAAAAGATGATCAGTGAAATGTTCAAGTATGCACGAGCCCGGCATCTGTAATTCTTAACTTTTCAATGACGCGCAGTACAACAATCACAAACTATAATATATTTGGCGAACAAAACACAAAGATTTGAAACTATTATGCATCAACAAACTAGTGAGCGAACTAATGCTAAAGGATCACAAATCAAATCTAAACACGAGGAATCACAATTCTACCAACATCAAGCAGAAGCAACCTACACAAAATTTAAGTAAATCATACAAAAATTGAATTTCTATATTCAAAAATGTGAATGATTTGAGCGTCTAAAGTACAGGAAAATCTCCTTTAAAAAGGAAGAAGTAACAAAAAAAACTAAACAGCGAATTTAGTAAAATCCTGATCTGCCATGCTGTTGAAAATTTCTCAAATGCATTGCAAGATTTTAGCAACTGAAGCACGACTAGACACGCGTGCTACTAGGAAGCGCTATTTTCACTGCCTGGCCAGCACCAACTCAAATTCTGGACTACATGTGTACGTACTACCAAACGCTAGAATGTAGCGAGCTAGCGTCTATTCAAAAAACAAATAAAGCTGAGAAAATTTCGCTTCAGGATATAAAGGAGCAGATCAGTTCCATCGCAATGAGAGAAGCTGTTCTTCTTAACGAACCCAGAGATATTGGTCCACAATTTGTTACTACTCCATGTTATGAGTTTAACGCTACATCACCTCATATGATGAGTCGCAAGCCACATTAACAAGAAACTATTCATTCTTGCTAGTTCAAATAGCTAAACGAGACACTACACATCCACATGCAGAGAGCAAGACAACGCACAACAGACAACACAAACTAAGTGTGAACACGGAAGTGTATGAGACTACACACCTTGAAGCGCAGATGAGAGTGCTGAACTACAGGGGGAGAAGCAGTTGCAGTGACTGAAGACAAGTTCTCAGAGCTGCACAAGACTTTGTGCTCTTCCGAGGCTACCTTATTTTTTTTCTTCTTCTTCCTGCCTCGTTTTTTGCCTACGTGCGGCTGTAGGGCAAGAGAGAGTGCGGGTGCTGGGGGGACAGAATGGGGCTCGGCAGCACTCACCGGGGCTGCACACAAGAAAAAACAACATTTCAAACAAAGAACGATGTTGCAAATTATCAACCTCCGTTTAAAAAATAATATTCCTTTCTGAATTTAAAATATACGTCATAATGCATGATCATGTAGACAACTCCTATATTCTCGAATACAAAGCTTACCATAAATACCTGCAATCGCTAAGCATAACAAGCATCTCTTTACTAAATCATGAGTTCTACTTTTCATTAATAATAAGAGATACGGGTGCAGGCTTGCTATATTGCCAAGACAAGGTGTCGAGGCTATGAACAGCAGCCAAGGAAAATGATAGTACCGAGAATTCCATACATCAGGCTATCGAATCGAGCATTTTTTTCTACTTTGGAATCCCTGGCTAATATTGCTCTGTGTCCCTCTTTCGTATTGATGATCCTATGTAATGCTGTCTTCGTGAAGCACAAGCTACAGCTAAGTAGTAGTTTGACAGATCTTTTCCTTCATGGTAACGGTCCATACACAGATCATGCTCGATAGTTACCATTACTCCATTATCAACGAATTCCTCATATGAAATTGTTCTATACAAACCAAAGTTACCCCTTTACTCCCCCTCCCCAGTGTGTGGTTTCCATGACTACTAAGCCAAATGAATTATGGATAAATTAGTAACAATAAGCAGACCCCAAGAAGCCCGACTGACCTGGAGTAGTCGGCGCGATCTGCTGCCTGAAGAGCGCCTGTTGTGACTGCAGGTACTCGCGAATGAAGTCGTTCTCCAAGTTGGCTTCCTGATGCAGCTGCAAAGGGAACTGTGTTCAAGTGAGTCTGCTATGTTCATGTTCACACACCGCTACTGCGGCAAGATCCTCATGGAAAATGTCACATGTATCATCAATGATGAATTACATTTTTGTATTCAACCATGGTATGGTGCAACAATACAACAACTGTGCATAGTTTCTTCCCAAAATTTCAAAAAGAGCCTACAGTAGTTAAGAAATAAACACAAGTTCAAATCATACATATTATTAATATCATTTGTTGATGGCAAACAAATGAGAATAAATAATTAGTTGAACCAGTTTTAACGCACACAACTGTCAAGTCATCCAATTCAGAATAAAATATGGAAGCTGATGAGGCATGTCACACAAAACAAACTTACACACATAAACCAAGGGACTAATGATACTCACACAAGCAATTCTGTACCAATGACTCAGATCATAATTACAAACAAGAAATCATAAATGGGAATCCTTGGCCTACATCCTCACAACGACAAGAAATTCATGCCTCTATTCTTCTAAATCCAAGAAATTCATGCTTCTGTTCTTCAAAATTCATTTATTATACTTTATTTCATCTATTTTTATGCTTTTAACATGCCTTGGTTCTCCTCAAACAGTACTCAAGTGTCCCACAGTGACCACCTTCACGAGTACACACTTTGTAGCTAGCATCGTGCTACTCATTGTGTCTTCAGTACACATACATCTGAGTAAGAGCTCTTCATTCACCTGCATGATCAATCATGACAACATCATCCACCCCATACCTGAGTATTAACAATTCATGATTTAGTTTCATGAATTTTAAAAACAACCTTCAAACAAAAAAATTCCAGTATTTTTTGTCTGCAAATAATTTGCATTAAAGAAATTAATTTTTACTATGATCAAAACATCATACAATTTGCTTTCTTTTTCAGTAACACTTTGACCATATATTTGAAGTCTAAACCATATAATCCTCCTAAAGTTCAACATACTTAAATAAAGACACAAGGAAGCAGAAAATGACACCAGATACAGAATATCTTGGCAAGTGTTTCAGACAGATTAGGTGTCCCATGCACACATACTCTTCTACAGTGCCATGGGTTCACACAACTGCAACAGCACACATGCCACTTTATCCAGTACAAAAAGTTAGCTACTTCTATAGAAAAATCATACATCCAGAGAAAAAGACATTTCAAAGCAACTATTTTATCAATTATTTAATTAAAAAGATAAGAAAACATCCATCAAAAACAGAACTGAATGCTTACATTAAAACTGCTCATCTGGAGCAAAATAAAGAGAAAATCATAGTGATTTGGAACTACTGTACAGGGAGAGCCAAGAGGCTTTTTTTAAACATTTAGCTAGCCCTGAACTAAGGGAAGAAATCACAGCATCAAATATAAAATCAACTTATCCCCTGAATAAATGTTACACTGTAATCCGAGTTTCATTACTAAAAAAAACCATAAAAACTGTGAAATATAAATACAATAATATTTTTACACAGAGGAACTGTTAGTGCAACAAGAGGCACAGCTGACATGAGAGCCATGAGAAAGAAGTCAAACAAGCATGAGGAGATCTACAACAGATGCTTGAAGCTGACAGTGCATGAGGTAGCACAAAAGAAGCAACACAAAAACTGCTCTTAAGAAACAGTAAAAATATGACATACTGATGAGGAAAATTCCTGTTGCCATATTTATTAAAAAAAAAATACTGCTTTCATTTAGAAATACATGCACGACTAAAATTACTGTAGAGATAAAAACTGCTGTAATTCAAAGTAGATGAAACTCACCCAAGGATTAGGGACTTCGACACTACGGGTGTCACCCTGAGGCTTGCTTGTGCTGGTCTCGTGCTCAGCTGCCAGGTACTGCAACAATGCACAAAAATATTAGACAAAAAAAGATAAACACCAATAATACAGGACTAATGTTACAGGCTACAGGAGCACAACAAAACTATGAGCTGAAAAGAAAATATGTTTTTTTACCAGAATTAAAGAGAATTGCAGAGCATTAAAATCATTGAACCAGGAAATGAGCAAATTGAAAAATTATGAAAAAATTAAATACAAAAGTAGAATATACAAAACATAAATCTCAAATGAAAAAAGAACTCAAAGAGTAAGAACAGTCCCATGCTCAAAACATGAAAATGTTCTACCAAGAATGATTCCTAAAACCTGCACAAAGTATTGCCATGGTGCCCATTAATACGGAACAGGCAAGAAGAATAAGCAGTGACTTTAAATGAAGAATGTAGCTACTTCAAAATGAAATGACGGCTAAAATTTCACATGAATATAAAAAGCTGACTATGGACTGCGTTGCTCAGAAGAGCCCCTACAACGTGCGCCAAAGAGCAGGTGCAGCGGCACACACCTGTGACCTGCACTGTGTGTGTGCCTCCACATGCCAGTGTAACTTCAAGCGTACTGTACTAACCCCTGCCACGCACTCTGTAACCTAACCAAGCGAACCAGCAGCGACTGTTCCGTATTCTCGCATTATTTATGCCGCTCGCACCCCCAGATTTCTGAACGGGAATCGCCCATACGTGCAGAAATGGAAATGACGCCTTAGTCTGACAAATAATTTAACACCTAGAGCTCTGGCAAACCAGTCAACATTTGAGCAGGAACATATATGGCAAAACTGAGCCATTCAGCAGCCACGATACTTAACATCCGCGCAGCACGTCGGTTGAGAGGCAACAGAACCTCCAATAATAACGGGCACCTCCTACATGAAAGCCAGACTTGAACCTCGCAATACCATTACGTGAGACTCATATCCGAGCATTCATTCTATCCATGGAACGTACAAGAAAATCAAAGGTGATAAAACGGTAGGTCTGTCACTGGTTTAGCAGCACGAGTTGTCGGTAGTTTCACCACTTATGGACGACATACTATGTTGCATAGTGAGCTTCACCAAGTGCAACCAAAATCGTACGCACGAACACACTCACCGCGCGTAATCTCTCCAACAATTCTCTCTTGTTACCATATTTGTTCAGTCCTCTTGCTTCAAGTTCTGCTTTCAGTTCAACTACTTTGAGATCAGTAATAAGTTTTCCTCCAGCAACAGCAAAGTTATGACCAGGATCTTCCATTATTGAACAGAAAGTGGAGAGCGCCGCTAGCGACACAACTCCGCCGCCATTGCTGGATGAGAACTGGCAGCGCCGCGCCAGTGCGCCACTGAACTCTCACCATCACCATCAATTTTCGTCACTACCACAAACACCATTGTGCACTGAGTACGAGTTCCGTAGTTCCCAATAATTAATCACTAGCACCTAATTCTATAAATGCCATCACAAATGATACACGAACAAAAATAATAATACTAGCTGAGTGATATCGAACACTATGGCATACGCTGATGCGTTAAAGTATTTCTGCCTGCCGACGTCTCTGGTTTCTCATACTATAAAAATCTAGTGCACCGGCACTGCCGCTTCCCTAAGCAACGACTAAACTTCGGAAAATTGCAAGTTTTACCGAATGTCAACATATTATCTCCATTTTAGCACGCACTCATCAACGTAACATACAGAGATAAGAAAAATAACGCAGAAGTAGACCGAAACAAAACAGTATTCTGTATAACAAAAAAGAGGGAAACGTGTGCACATTTATTCAAAAGATAAATGTAATGCGTAGATATAAGAAAGTAGAATACAAATAGAGCTATTCTACTTTACAGTTGTCACGAGGAAATGTAGTCATGATACCGTATTTCGATGTGAGCCACAATTAACAGCTCAAGAGAGCTCGTGTAAGCCTTGATCCAGCTAGTTAATTAAGGTAAACACAACGCACTGTGCTGTGGGGGCTGTGTCCTACATACATCACGAAGAACACACACTTCTAGTTACTGATTTCCAACATGAATAGGTTGATCACAACTATGCAAGTTCTGCCACGACGCCTAGTTGCGTTTGAAACTAACGAACCATGAAAACTAGCACATGTGCTAAGATTAGATGCTAAGTAAACAGAAATATACACTCTGCACATGCCATAGAATCTAACTTTATTGAGGAAATTTTTCTCTAAGTGCCATACATAATATCACATGAATGCAGGCAAATAATGAGATACACTGTATCACTGCTGATATCCCTTTTCTTGTGGCTGCGGTAGTTAATCTAGGAATATAATAATAACGCAGGCAAATAATGTACAAAATTAGGATATGTAGCATGTTCTACACTCAAAAGAACAGGTGCAACTGTGACGAGTAAAAAAAAGGGACAGAGATGATTAGCAGTTCAACTGAACACAGCAGCAAGGCAAAAACAAGAGCAGTGCTACACACCAGCTCTGACCAGCTCTTGAAACAAACAACAGCATTTTGCCAGAGTTGAACTAAAGTGTTCGAGTTGCCGAGACATTTTCGAGCTTCCATTCCCATGTCTAGCAGCATTTGAGTGACTGAATTCTACTCTGAACACACATAGCATGCCAGACCATCACCAATAGCCCTGAGACAACAAGATACACATCACATTTATTCAGAAGTATTTACCAGAAACAAAAAACCTGAATCAAATATAAGTAATTATAGATGGATTGTCAACAAATTTGTGCTATTTCATTATGTATAATTTTAGTAAATTTTTTTGATGGTTGATGTGTACTGAACAATAATCTACTAAACAGTAAATTAACTAGTTTGTTTTCCATATTTTGGGTATACTGCATCTCTTGATTAACAGCTGATGTCACCTACAAGCATTTCCTTCTATAAACTTGCAAGGAATCTAATACAAGTAAAAGTCTCAAAACAGAAATTATATCAAACATAAGGTGAAAATGACTAATAAATATTACTCAGCTTATGCAGCTGAAATTTATACATACATTTGCTTCACAACAACAACAAACGTATATTTCCAATAAAGTTTCAGATATACACCAGATATACTAGAATGTAAATTTTGAAGCAGTCTTCATAGCTGTACAAAATTGCTTCACTAACTAGTAAAAAAACGGTTGATATTGTAAATAACAACATGAAATATGGCACTTCACACAGGAGCTAATGATCAACTAAATGCTTGAACTTCAAATGCCACACCTACCTAACCCCACACTACCAAACATGCCTACCTTACCTCATGCAACCAACCTCACACTACCAAACATCCCTAGTTACACCATGCAACCAATCTCACACTTCCAAACATCCCTAGTTACACCATGCAACCAACCTCACACTACCAAACATCCCTAGTTACACCATGCAACCTACCTCACACTACCAAACATCCCTAGTTACACCATGCAACCAACCTCACACTACCAAACATCCCTAGTTACACCATGCAACCAACCTCACACTACCAAACATCCCTAGTTACACCATGCAACCAACCTCACACTACCAAACATCCCTAGTTACACCATGCAACCAACCTCACACTACCAAACATCCCTAGTTACACCATGCAACCAACCTCACACTACCAAACAACATCAACTAACCACCCAACACAATGAACAGTCATGCATCAAACTAGTACACCTAACCGACTAAAATTAACAGATCATTAAAAGGTTAAATGAAGATAATTAAACACAGCTGTAGTCCAGCACGTGTCAGGATTACGATCAGTGATGAGGAATAGATAGCCTACACACAAACTTCAGCTGTCAACAATTCTAGAAAAATTGTTTTGGAACGATATATGGGCATACTGAATTTCAATAAATATATAATTTATATACAGTCTACTTTTCCAGTTCTGTAATAAATTAATCAAAGCTTAAAACATTAAAATTAGCTATATTTTCTGGATTAGATTTATTGGAAAGTTTACAAGATTTTTAACCTAGTGTGAATTATTAATTTATAATGATTGTTAAATACATGGCTTTAAGATTAAATCATTGTTGCTTGTAGGGGGTAAAGCAACTAGTACAGAGAACACAATAGTTTGCACCCCTGATGTAGAGTCTTATAGAAAAACCTATTTGCTTCCTTCAAAGTCTTGAACTCATTTCACTATTTATTTATATGTTTAAAGACACTAATGAGTGCCCTAAAGTATTTAATATACCTATATTATTAGCAGATGCCACTATTTATCAGGTATACTAACTAGTAATCGGTGTTTCAACATTTATTTTGCTTAGAAATAAAAGTAACATGGTGAACTTAAGAAAAAAATCACATGTATGGATCCATTTTGATAGACCAGCAAAAAACGATACAAAATGTAACATATGAAATAAAGTATTAAGATGTGCTCGAAGCCCAACATCTCTGTATTATCACTGAAAAATTGTACATGGTATTACAAGGGTTGCCCTTACTGAAGAAGAACATCAGTTTGAGCATAAAAAATGATTGAGGAAAATGTCACCAAACTAATTAGTGAAGATAGTGATATAAGTTTCACCAAACTTGCAAAGAGTTTTCCTATACAAGGAGTTTTTGAGACTCGTGATGCTCTCCTGCTAATGCTGCAAGTGTTAGAAATATTGTGATGAAGTCTGCTGCAGCAAACAAAGAAAACTTACAGTATTAATTCATGGATCAAGTAAAACTGGGTACTAGGTTTTCTGTAACTTTAACTATACACTTCAACAGCAAAATCCTGATACATTCATATTAATGTGCATGATGACGCCAACTTTTGGTCTCTAGGAATGCAAAATCAATTGGGCCAATTATTATTGCTGAAATATCTGAAATAATTTCAAGAAAATTAGAAGAATTTAACTTGGAGCTAAATACGCATATACAGCGACATTCAAAAGTATTGGATACATTCATTTCGTACTTTGTTCCAAATCATTCATTTTGCTTAACTGCTTTCAATTGCTTTTTATAGTTGCATTGTTCTGCTCATTGTTCCTTGCAGAACTCTAGAATAGAATAGAATAGAACGAGGCTATAGGAACGAACCTTCTGGCCCATTCTTGGGTCGGATAATTACTTCGATAATTATTCGATTGTTTTACCCAAGTCCCATGCCGTATTTCTAGCCGCGTCAACCATGTCGGCAGCGGGATTCGAACCCGGGTCTTCCCGCTCGCAAGCAGATTCGCTCACCAGTCGACCAAGCTGGTGATAAAATCATCAATCTAATTGATTGATATTTTGTGGATTCCACTAGTGGAGTTTAATCTTCAAAGTTTTCCACAAATTCCCAATTGGATTTAGGTCGGGAGACTGACGGGGTCAATTGCGGACGTATTTTTCGTTATTTTTCAATCAGTCTTTGGTTAGTTTGAGAGTACTGTCTTCTTGAAACATTAAATTGCGATTATGTCCCAACAAACATTCCAAGAACTGGTAGACCAAGAGAACTAAATTGAAGCAACTCAAGCTGGATGAGCAGAAAGATACAGAAGGATTTTTTTTATCACCCATTCTGATATTCAAACCAACTTCAAAAGAGCTGGCATTGAAGTAAGTAAGGACACCATTAGTAGAGCTCTAAATTGCACTAGTCTGATTTCAAGATCCCCAAGGAGAGCACCATTGGTGAAATGCCAACATGTCCAAGCCCGTTTAAATTTTGTTGAAACCTATAAAGAGAAAAGCAACGAGTTTTTGAGAAAGGTAATCTGGTCAGACGAAACCAAAATAGAACTCTGCAGAAGAAACAAAGCAACGCGAGTTAGGCAGAAAAATTGCACTGCTCATAACAATCAGAATATCATCCCCACAAAGTTTGGAGGTTGCTCCACCAAAGTATGGGGATATTTTTCATAGTGGCACTAGTGCGTAGGAAATTATTAAAGGTAGGATGAATGGTCATATGTACAGGGAGATTCTTGAGAAATATGTTCGGAAATCTGCAGTTTCGTTATAACATCGTGGGGATTTCATGTTTTCAAGAAGACAATGATCCCAAGAACATTGCAAAATTGCAAAACTAACTAAAGAATGGTTTAAAAATAACGAAATTGACGTCCTCAAATGACCCAGTCAGTCTCCCGACCTAAATCCAATTGGGAATTTCTGGAAAACATTGAACATTAAAGTCCACAAGCAGAATCTACACAATATCAATCAATTACACGAGTTCTGCTAAGAAAAATACCAGTACATCTTGATAGAAGAACTTGTGTGCAACTCTAGAAAGCAAGTGGAAGCAGTTGAGCAAAATCAAGGATTCCCAACAAAATATTAAATGAACGTATTTAATACATTTGCATAGGCTCATTTTTGTTTTTAATCAATAAAACAGTTTTAACACTGACTATTTAATTTTCCTCTCCACACATGACTAAAGATACCATGTGAGATAATACTGACCAGATGTCAGGTGAAATTGTGAACCCAAACTAATGTTATGACAAAAAGGTGGTGTATCTAATAATTTGGTGGGCCACTGTAGGCAGTTTTTTTATGGTAATGAGAAAATTTGGCAAAGAATTAGAATCTTATCATCAGTAATGTGTAGCTCATAGAATTTATTTAGCTGCTTGTAATTTCCTTTACTCAAAAGGAGGCGAAATAGTACTAGATGATTACTGTGAAGAAAATGATGAAGTTGCTGAGGTGCAGAAAAATTCATTGTATGTATTTTAAGATAGTGACTGAAGAAACTGCAGAAATTATAGAAAGCCATTATGAGCTAATAAACAACATTAGAAAAATATGTAACATATTTTGCAAATCTCACATTTGCAAAATAAGCAATTGCATGGAATAGACTCTTCACAATGATAGAAAGACTTATGAAATTAAAGAATTGCATACCTTGAGCTCTGAGTGGTTGATAAGCAATTATACAGAAAGCTGCTGACCACTTTCTTAAAGACACCAACTCAGTACAGTACAGAAAGTTGCTTTTTGCACTGAGCGGTTTTATACAAAAAGCATTACAGACATTGAACAGAATAGTCTAAGAATTCTAGTGGAAACTCGTAACAAACTTATACAAATAATCCTCAAAAAATTATGTTCTGAAGACACTAACTTAATCCAAGCAAAATCTTCATTCACATTTTTATTGTCCAAACGTGAACGCATGGACAATGCTATTGTACCTGAATTACATCAGCATGTCACACAAAGATAAGAAGATGAAGTATGTTTTGCTTGCATTTTACCAACACATTCCCAAAATTTTGCACAGTAAACCTATCTTTGCTCTTGTTTCTAAGCCAAGTATTTGAAAATGTGTGGAAAAGACACTCAAAAAAACTTAAAAAATGCAGAAAGCCCTGATGAAATGCTAGATGTTTATGAGCAGAGACTCAAAGTGGAGATTTTCTAAAAGAATACCTGGAAGCTATTGAAAAGCTTGACACTGAAGCAAAAGTAGATGCTTGCAACAATGATATAAACGACAACATCAAATGGTACAGAAATACAAGAACAAGAGGTCAGAATGTACTTTAATGATTTTACAAGCAACGAGTGTACAGGCTGAGAGCCCCTTCTATGAAAGTGTTTTTTTATTACAAAATTGAAAGTAAGTCTGTCTGATAACACACTTGCTGCATTATGTTTTCTAGTAGATTATTTGAGAAGGGCAGTTTAAACCTCTGAAGTATTCCTTATATTGCTTAACATGTAATTCAGTAAAAATCTTGATGTGTGTTGACTTATATTCATCATTAACAACTAAATAAATTACTATTTTGTAACCTAAGAATTTATTCAGCATCATTCATTATATAACTTAATATTACACATCAATAATGCATAGTGTTATGAATTACATAAAATTTTTAACATTTCAAATTTCTATTCAATTTACTTCTTCATCTCTTTACAGGCCCTAATGCAGAACAGTTCAGTTAACAGGTTAAACCTTTTCCACCTGGTTATTCTAAAGCCATAATTGCAAAAAGTCACAAATCAGAAAGTGCCCCTATCATCTAGCATGTTAAATTTCCTCAGAGCTCTTCCCTCACATGTGCATGATCCTCCAGAACCTGCTGGCAGCATCCAAGTGGCATCTTCTACTACATGTGTGTGATACTATTTCTTCCACTCCCTATACTATGTACATTCAGCTGTATTGAAGCCCATCACTAACCATAGAACACTGACCAACACACAACACACTCAAATTTGATCCTGCCCAGTACAGCAGCATCTTACTAATGCATGCTAGGGAAGAGCTGTCACTTGTAGGTTCTAGTAGAAGTTACATCCATACATGCTTTTCTTATCACATAAGATTTTTGTATTGATGGAAAATCAAGGATTAGTATCATAATAAGTCATTATTTTTCTATTATGTACTGCATTCATGTTAGTCATAAAAATGAACAAAATAGACCAAGAGAAATAATAATCACACACTAACAAACAACTAACAAAAACACTAGTCATAAAGTACAACCCAGACACACCTCCAAAAACAGCCTATTTTACTTACGATCAATCAAAAAATCCAATCATACCAGACTACAAACAGTACCTCTGTTTTGTGCTTGACCACAATATTGGTTGAGGCACCAATTATCCTATGCACTCCATAACAGAAGCAACAGGACAATATTCTTATGGATTTTGATACTACAAAACCCTCCTAACATGTAACATCCAGGTCAACAAAACACCAATAGCTTTTATTTCCATACATCTAAGTTAACATCTTTCAAACTGCAAACACATGAGAAATACAGGGTGTCTCAAAAAAATGTACTCACCCTTTAACCGTTGCTAACATGCTGTCTTCTTTGTGTTGCAGGTGTGAGGTTTGAACCTTTGTGAACATGATTCTTTAATCACATTTAATCATGTTCGCAAAGGTTCGAACCTCACACCTGCAACACAAAGAAGACAGCATGTTAGCAACGGTTAGAGGGTGAGTACATTTTTTTGAGACACCCTGTAGTAGTCACAGACACTACTCTGTATTTAGGCACCTTTCTCCTTCTGACCCCAACAAAAGACATTTTAAACATGCCCATTTGCTTAACCAAGAAATCTTTTAGATATAGAAATGACAATTCATGTCCCACACCCATTATTGATTACAATTATCCTTCACGGTCCTCATGCAAACACAATTTAGATATGTACTTGACATGCTCATTTTTACCATTACGTATACCCTTCTTTATATGGCTAGCGTAGAGAAGAATGTAAACTTGATTTGGACATAATTTATCATGACTGCCAGAACTTTAATCAAATACGATAGAAGTTGGTCACCTTCCTAGCATTACAGGATACATAGATAGATAGATGCACGATCCTAGACTAGCACTGTCTGAAGCTGAACACTGCTGCTTTTCAGCATAATGGCTTCACAGGAAGAAGAATCCTTAGGTCTGATCTCTACATACCAGGGCTGGAAATAACTTGAGTGTTTACAACACAACCCACCCATAGATATTTTAACCCATCCAACATCATTTTTCTGTTTTTTAATTAAGCAACCCACCATATTTTTTGGAGAGGCAGGTGTTGCTTTAATGTATTTTCTAGAGTCACTTTTCAAATTTCTGTGTATAATTTTATTTCATTAGGTTTTGAAGTCACATATGCATATAGTTTAGCTAGACAGTTCCCATGGAAATCCCATGATTAAGATTTGACTAATTTGAAATTGAAATCAATATTAAGATCAATGTATTAAAGATTGACAACAAATTATTGTTTTAAATTAATATTTTTCATTAATATATACAGAATTTTCATTCTGTATCTTATCTAATAACATGCCTCAGATAGTACCCATATACAGAACTTCCATTTTATTTCTTACCTAACGATAACATGGCCGTGTAGGAAAAGAAAGTTAATAACGGAACAACTGCCGCGTTTTATAGTGATCCGACGCCTTTGGTATCCACAATACAATGCTCATAATACATGCATACCCGTTCTGATTTCAGTTCAATCATTTTTCTTCAGTAATAGATAAGAAGTAATGGGAAGGACACACACAGACAGACAGAGAGAGAGAGACAGATGGAGATACATAGTTGATTATATACGTGGATGCTTACTTTGAAGCATAGATAGTAATACACTAAGGTTTAATGTACACAAAGCCAATATAAAAACATTAAATCCAATATAAAAGAAGAATCACCTATTATTTAACCACAGAAAAGCAAATTCTTATTTAATAGTTATTACATGCACTGATTGTAATTCATAAATTTAAGAAAAGTGAAAGCTTTTTTAAGGCAAAATCCAGTAAAGGGGTAAACAGTACATATATGTATGAAGAAAAAAATTGAATGCAAAAGATGAAAACTCAGGTGAAGAGTGGCTTCACGGAACAACCCCACCACACCTCACAGGTATCATGCTTTTCAGCTCAAGAGAACCATCAATCTTTCCTTACATGTTGAGTGATTCAGTAAATATCTGTTATAACTCTGGGAAAAAGTGAAAACCTAATTGATCAAGATCCAAAAGAGCAACCAAGAATACAGTTGGCTACACATTACAGCACACTCATGGCCAAGCTTCATGCTTGTCCAGTGAGTTCTGGTTGAGTTGAACAAATGTTGTCAACATTTCAATTAGCGTGGAGCAATGTACAAAATAGGCTGGGGCTGGCAAAGCCCAGAAGCTTGTAACAATTTACAGATATTTAAGGACAGGAAAGGAGTTCTAATTTCCTCTGCAATAAAAGTTATCCATATTTAGTGGCTAGTTAGTTTACATGTTTGCAACTTTGCACAATTCAAGTTGTTTGTATTCAGTTTAACAGCAGAATTTTGAATGAAAGTTGTAGATTCTGGTGTTTATGTACTTTTATAGCTCTAGAAATAATCGGATGAAAGGTTAATATACTTCATGTTAGTGTGGTAGTTAATGCATTTCTAAATTAACTCAGGTGTATTATTCTGCTAGAATAATACACCATATTGGCATTTTATACATAAATAAATAAATAAATAACTAAATAAAAGACTCAAATGATTTTTTGAGTCTTTAATGTGAACCCTGCTGTACTCAGCGACCATCCTAGATAAATGGGTCTTGCATCAATATATGTTGACTAGTGCACATTGGCAACACCATGTACAAGCAAACATAGTTGACAGTGACAGTGAGCATGCAACCCACCACATCCACATATGTTATGACAGCAACCATTTAAAGTTTAATTGCAACTATTTAGCAGTCACATTATTTTCTTATGTTTGAAAAATATTTTGCTGGGCATACCAGTTATTAGGATCTCCAGGAGAGAATAGAATGGAATATGGCAACAGAAACGAAGCATTTCGTTCATTCATGAGTCACTACACAAGTCCCATGCCGTCTAGAATTCATCAACCACACGCTAGCAGCTTAATCACGCGCAGGCACTTCACCCACGTACACGCACCTCAATTACACACAGATCTCAAGAGTCAAGGATAGAAGTAGGAGAGGCAACAGTCTTATTCTCAATCATAAATTTTCTATGAAAAAATTACCTGACTCAAATTCCACAAAAATTGTGACTCTACGCACACAATAGTTGTATGACTCTAGGTACACAATAGTTATATGACTTTAGGTACACAATATTTATATGACTCTTAGTACACAATAGTAATATGACTTAGTTACACAACTCTTGGTATACAATATTCATATGACTCTAGATGTACGATTATTACAGAGCTTGCAAAAAATATACCCCGATTATGTAACTCACGCTACTCATAAATGACTTGCGGAACGCAATAATTATTTGACTCACTGTACACAAGCATTACAGGTCTTGTGACGTTCAACTTAAACAGCAATAATTTAGAATTCTGGAACACCGCTGTAGGTCCTGCAATCCGCTCTACTTCCCACTGACTAGACATTGACATTGCACGCACACACACACGCACACACACACACACACACACACACACACTATTTGCAAAAGTTTACACTCAATATCAACATTTGTTCTTGCATTCCCTGTTCTGCTGAGCCCTTTACTGGTGTCCCTCCCTCAATCATGGGGACCTGCTGGACTGGTGGTGCTCCAGGACAGGTGTTGAGGAAGAGTTTGGGTCATCTACAAGACCTGCATGTCATCATTCTGTGGTTCAACGACGGACTTATGGAGGCGTTGCAATGACAGCGCAATGTCCATTCAGCCTTTGCAGTTTATTTACACATCATAATCGACGTGGTGTCCACCACTCTTTCCTTCAGACAAACTTGGGAAGATGACCATGGATTTTCGCACATTAGTATACGGCCTTGATCTAGTACAGGGTTTCCCAAACAGGGGGACATGTCACCAAGAGGTACATTCACTATCTCAGGGGGTAGAAGGAAGCATTTTGGTACAACCAAGAAAAATATTTTTAAATAATAAATTGTGTACATGATTTATCCATGCATAGAATTGTAGATGTTAATAGGTTATCTTAAAATCCTCTGATGTGTACCCAGTAATGAACAGTACATCATAATTATTTATCGTAAATACTCGTCAGAACGCACATTTAACACGCGTGTTGGTACGAAGTGTGTCTTGAGACATCTCACGTTCCTTGCTGCCCGTTGAACATGAACAGTGAACATGCGTTGTGCAGTTGGACACATTTGCCTGTGTTTAGATTACAGAAATGTATTTTATGAGCTTGTATAACTATAGCTTTGAACAATTAGAGGAGCTATTTCACTCATATTGTGACTTGGCTTCATTTTAATAAATGTACCTTAATTTAAGTTTTTTTTTAAATTATTCAAGATACTTTTCAATAACCTTTATTACCAGTTCAATGAATAATAAATGGGAATATTTAGAACTGTACTTGTAATTCAGATCTACATCCATAACACAATGAAATCAACATTCCTCAGTGTGTTCTCGGTCAAAAAACCAATGAAGAATGAATAAATGCAGCCAAGCCTCCCAGTTTGACATGTAAAGAAAAGTCATCCAAATGTTAAAATCAGGGATATTAATTTTTTTTCAAATGTACAAATGAAGCACTTAGCAAGTAGTGACGATTGGTTGGAAGTGGTGTTTTTTTAAACTAACGAATGAAGTGAAGATGTCACATGAAGAGTCATTAATGACTGCCACACAAAAGAGGCATCATACCACTGGTGAAAATGTTTTACTTCCAGCAGCAAAGGAAATAATAAGATTTGAAGTCATAAATTTGTTGAATCTAAGCCTCCAAATAGCAGAGAATACAATCTGTGACTTCAGGCTTAAGTTCAAAGCATTCTTGACAAAAATTTGTCTTTAGATAAATAAGTTAGAAACCAATACATCAGCTACGGTCAGCTCAATGGCTGAATGTGATGATGATAAAACACTGACTCAGAGACAGATGCATTGAAAATATTAATTATTGAACATCTTACAAATCTAGAAATAGAATTAAGTAGTTACCAAGGACAATTATAACCAGGACGTGCATCGTCATGTAGCTGACTACGGTAGCGGAGGCCATTGCATTCTTAGTAACATAACATTTTCTATTGGACAAATTTATCAAAAATTACTTCTTTCAAGCAATAGAAGGGATAATAAGGTTTTACAGTGAATTTTAAATGGTTTAAAGCACTGTAATGCTTTGAAATACCCATTTTAACCGGACTTAACATGTATTATTGTATGAGCTTAGTGGCCACTTTACAGAAAGCCGAGTTGTTGCAGTTTTAGACTTTACATGTTGATTATAGTTAAACCTTTTCCAATGCAAACAACCAAACATACAAACATTCACCCATATAAACAAACAGACATAGAAGCAAAAACCTACCAAACTGCAGCGATTAGTCAGCCAACCGGGCCTTCTTGACAGAGGTCTGAAGGACTGCATTCTTCTGCTACTCTTTCTCTGAGGGGTTGACAGCAAATTGAGTGATTGTAGTAGTCGTCAGAATACTGCCTTTCTTTGACTCGTACAGTTCCTTGACGTCTGCAAATGATGCCGTGTTTCATTGTCAAGACTGATCTTCTAGCCCTTCTCACTGATCCAATTGTTGCGGATGCAGTTGTTTAGCAGATGTAGCTCCAGTTGTTTAGCAGATGTACTGTGTCAAAATGAGAAACCAGACACGCTCGTTGTCAAGAGGATGCTTGGCTGTGGCACTGCAATTACCTAGTGATTATAATAGAAGTGGCCTTGCAGTTTCTGTTGTTCTCGGTCATGCCACTCAGCAACCCACCAGAAATTGAAACAGTTGGGCGAATCTGTACTTCATCTACCAAGAGAAACATTCTTCTGTTGCAGTGTCTGAACTTTGTCAAATGTTTCCCTCAGCACCTGGTCCTTGTTAATAGATGAAGTGATATACTGCAGCTTGCATTTGCATGGCAGCACCAAAAAATCTCTGAGCTGTTCATAATTACACTTCGGGTATGATTGAAGAGCAAAACAATAATCATTCATGGAAAACTGCTTCTGCGATAAAAGTCCCAACAGACGTCAAAAATACCAACTTCTTCTCCTTCTCGGTATCGACATAGGCTGACGTGTGAGCTTGAAGGGTGACAACATTTTGGATCGTTTTGTCAAACGGGATGTCATACATAGTTCATTGCCAAGCGCACTGTTTCGTCGGACTGCGTATACGATCTCAAACCATTGTTGGGATG
>VCRD01002362.1:60029-79586 GCA_006783055.1 Trinorchestia longiramus | reverse complement strand
GATCTGCTACTGAATACTGATCAGCTACTGAATACTGATCAGCTACTGAATACTGATCAGCTACTGAATACTGATCTGCTACTGAATACTGATCAGCTACTGAATACTGATCAGCTACTGAATACTGATCAGCTACTGAATACTGATCAGCTACTGAATACTGATCAGCTACAGAATACTGACAGCAGCCACTCTGGTGGTCGCTGGAGTCAAAGCAACGAGCATAAGTCAATCAGTCAAAAGTTAAGCAGTTCAACAAATAATTCGAAGTAAGACAATTAGACAGCTAAGCAATTGGACTCACTCGGAAATGGGACGTTTTCAAAAGTGATGATGCTCTTCTTTCCAAAAACACGCTTGTGCTTTACCTTCACCGTCCGTTTTTGCTGCCTGGAGAAATAAATTTATATTTAAGACACGTGAAAAGAAACAAAAATTACTTTTTGTAAAAAGTTAAAATTAAACCGCAACAGAACGGTAGGCTACCTGCCTCGACCCAAGTGTGGTTTAAGATTACTGGCGGATTGCAGTTTTTGCCATAAATGTGCGGTAACGATGAAGGTTCTGTACTCTATGAAATTTTTAATCGCATTTCCAAGTCAATAAACTCTCATATCCATTATTTAAGCATTCATAAAAAATCGAAGATGTGTTCAACATAAACAAGATGAGTTTGCACTGGTTCAATCAATTTTACAATCACGTTTTCAACTAAGCTTTCAATCAAGTTGGTAATCATGTTTTCAATCAAGTTTTCATTCAGAGTTTCAATTAAGTTTTTAATCCAATTTTTAATCATATTTTCAATCAAGTTTTATTAATAATTTTTAATCATGTTTCCAATCCAGTTTTCCATCTATTTTCCAATCAAGTTTTCAATCATGTTTTCAGTCAAGTTTTCAATCAAATTTTGAATCAAGTTTTTAATGATTTTTTATCATGCGTGGCAAAAGAAAAGGTCTTCAATGGCAGGTCTGCGTTTCCATTACGTACGTTACAATAGTGTCCAATAAAAAATATGTTCAAAGATTTTAAATGGTGTAAATGAAGTTATATATCCAGGAATTTAGGGATAAACGCCACACAGTCCTGTGTACTGGCACGCCACACAGTTCTGTGTACTGGCACGCCACACAGTCCTGTGTACTGGCACGCCACACAGTCCTGTGTACTGGCACGCTACACAGTCCTGTGTACTGGCACGCCACACAGTCCTGTGTACTGGCACGCCACGTAGTCCTGTGTACTGGCACGCCACACAGTCCTGTGTACTGGCATGCCATGCAGATTCATATACAGGGTGTTCAATATTTATCGTTACAACTATTCTATTTATGTTTAAATATAATCTAAACTTTTACCACATACTTTTTGTCGGACAATGGCTAAAGATATAAATAGTAGAATAACAATTGTAGAGTTGCATAAGTCAGGAAAGTCACCAAAGGACATTGCCAAATCACTAAATGTGAACAGAGCGCTGGTTTGAAGAACACTTAAGCGATTCAAAGAGACTCGGAAGGTAACTAATAGGCCAGGGCAAGGTCGCCCTCGAACAGCTCGAACATCAAAATTGGTAAAATCCACCACGGAGAAGCTGAGAACCTGAGGAGGAATGGGCAAAAATCCCCAAAATTCGTGACTCATGTCAAGCATTCTTCAAACGTTTACAGGCTATCGACGCTGATGGAAAGTATATTGAATAAATTATGGATATTCGGAAATATTAATGGTTTAATATCATGTTTATTTTAGTTTGATTTCCACAATTAGATTTAATTAATAAATGTGGGCAAAAAAAGTTAAAACGATAATTGTTGAACACCCTGTACTTGCATTGCGATGGTGTGCTCTGGACACCACTTACGATTGGTCCACTGGACACTACTCATGATTGCGTGTACTGAACAGTACTCACGATTGCATGTACGTGATTGTCGCAGTATAGGACAACTCCTCATCGCGCAGGGCAGGATTTAGAAGAGATATGTGGGCTTGGAGATCCAAGCTTCTGTTCATTGGAGCCTGCCGCACGTTGCCCGAAATTGCGATTTTGATGCAGGAGTATTTACGCTCGTTTGCATTTGAAATGCTGCGTAGGTACACCCGGGCTGGGAACAAGTTGTCAATCTGGCAAGGGAATGTAGATTGTCAAATTGTCAAAGAAAAGAACTGTTGCACTAGTGAAGGAAAGTGACTTGTCAAAGTGGTGGTGAAAAAGTGACTTATCAAAGAGGTGAGGGGAAAGTGACTTGTCAAACTGGTAAGGGAAAAGTGACTCGTGAAACTAGTGAGGGGAAAGTGACTTGTCAAACTAGTAAGGGAAAAGTGACTCTTGAAACTAGTGAGAGGAAAGTGACTTTTCAAACTTTCGAAAGAAAGAATTGTCACACTACTTTTAAGGAACTTGTCAAACTGATGAGGGGAAAGGATTTAACAAGCTAGATAAGGGAGATGACTTGTCAAATAAATGAGTTTTGAAAAACACTCCTGAAACTAACGAGAACACAAAAAATTAATGAACTAGGTTGACGAGCTTACAAGATTTTTCTTAATGTTCGATAAGTTACTGTTAAAATAATGGAACACTAGAGGCCTTTATTTACGGGTTGGAATTTATGGGCAAGAAAAGAATGAGCAGACGAAATGGTGCAAGCCGGTACTTTGACTGATATCAAGAACAACGACTTACCTGAGTTTTGATTTCGTTTACATCGGTAGACAAGCCAATTTCTTTCACGTTGCATGCCCAAAAGAAACCGTGTACTGAAGGCACCACTGCCAACAGCAACATCAGTTCAGTAAAGTGTTTCGTTATAGGTTTCATTCTTCCGTTCTGAAATTATGTATAAAAACGGTAACGAAATATGCATGTGAAGTTATGATTTATGTATATTCATCTGCTGCTTGCTGTTGTAACCAAAGTACAGTGCTGTTGTAACCAAAGTACGCTGTTGATGGTTGTGTCTACCTAAAGTTGTGGAATATGAGTGAATTTGTTTTTTTTTGTTAAATAACAAAGAAATATGTATGTTTCTAAATAGCCGCTGTCAAAACTTTTACTTAAAATTCAAACGTGAGAACAACAATCTATCGTAAAATATTACTCGGCAGGGCTATCTAAATAAACCATAAACTGTGGTAATTCTGTTAAAGCCATAATATCTAAAGATCAACTAATAGAGACTAAGCTTTGGGACTTTGACATTTTATTCCTGAGGCAAAAAGAATTAAATTCTCATTCATTTGGACATGATGAGTCTCCATATGTTGGTGGAACGTAGCCACCGTGCAGATGATCTCTACCATTTATAAGTACCCCATTCTCTTTTTAATGTCCTCTGTGAGGTCTGTAATGCTGTTGTGAGGCTTTGGAAGAGCCTTAGCTTTAATTTTCGGTAACCAAAAAAGTCCATAGGGTTCAAGTCTGGTGAATTTGCTGGCCCCAGAATAGCACGATGGACGTCTTGAGCAAGTCGACGGGGTTAAGCGTCATGGGACGGTTTGTAAAAGCTTGCCTAACTCAAAACAGACATTGCTCTTTAATTCAGGACTCTTTGACAACTTAGTCATTAGATTTATCGAATTCAGTCGTGCAAAATAGTCGTGCAAATGAATGCAGTTATTTAACGAAAGATTTATCGAACAAAACACAAGTCAGAGGAAAACTTTGGCAAACGTTTGGCTGCGTAGACCGTGCCTTACCTCCAAGCTGAAGGTTAGCGAAAAACTAGAAATTTTCGAGCCCTTTTTTCAGGAGGAGCTCACTGAGGAAGAGGTAAGTGGAGTCTGAACAATGGACTCAGCGCTGCAATTCTTTTCACTTCAGGTGTCATACGTCCACACGTGTTCTTTAATTACACTTAGCTTTCGCACAGCGGTATCTGGGAGGAACTGTAACGTTCGATTTTTAAGCCATGGTAAAAAAATGTGAGTTGCGTTAGAGGTACACTGTCTGTTTTGAAAATACTCTGAGTATTGCATTGTGTGGTAATTTTGGTATTTGTACAACAATATCGTTACCATTTTCTTCTTACTTGAACTAGGCACGTTATCAAGACTGCATGTGGCAGCTCGTTTCCCACACACGACTGAAGGAGAAAGATTCTTGTGTTCTTTGAGTAACAGAATATCCTGGAATAAATATATTTTTTCAGTATAGCAAATAGTTCAGCTAATTTACAAACCAAAACCTACCTACAAACTAACTGACTAATTAATAAGTTAGAACACTTGGACTATAATGGCAGTGATCATTTTTTCAATTTTCGAAAAAAAACAGGAATTGTTTGTTTTGATGTATTAAACTTCTTAAGGAGTCGTGCATCAGATGCTCTCTCAAACATCATTTCTTTTAGACAAAATTTCTTAGGGTAATTACAATGAAGTGAATTTACTCAGAACTTTGAAGTATTTATATCGTATTCAGTAAAATGAATATCTCTTGTGGGAATTGTCGCAATTTTGAGTTAGGGATCGTCACTGAAAAATTTAAAATATCGTAAATCAAATACAGGGTGCGGCAACACAACTTTCTTTTTTCATAACTTTTTGAAAGGCAAAAAAGGCAGTTATGTTGCCGCACCCTGTCAATGGAAAGGTGGGGGACTAATTCAGAATGAAACAATTGCTTTGAATTTATAATAATGTCTTCAATAAGGCAAACATTGTTACTATAAACTATACATAATGTAATTTCATCGCTTTCATATTGTGACGCATGCTGATCTACAATATTAGTTGAATAATATAGTGCTTATTAGTACCACGAGAATTCTACGGTGCTAATTAGTTTTCAACTTAAGATATTTGAACTACATTTTTATTTCAACTTCGGAAGTCAGAACTTGTTCAGCTCGTATAATTTCTATCTCTTGCGTATGAAAAATTTAAGAATTTAGGAATTCTTAGGAATTTAGGAGTTACTGTCTGTAAGAAACGAAAGTTCATCTTCCATACTGCCGCTATGGAGGTGAATATATTTGATGATCCTTGTGAACCTGAACAAAAGAAATTTTATTTCCGAAATATTTTACAGCACATGTATTGTGATCGGGTTTTCAATTCTTAATGCTAAGAGCTGAAAACTAGTGAGGATTCTTCCAGAAACTGTTTCCGTCTTTTTGTACTGTTACTTGAGGGGGAGGCTCACAAGGGCACTAGATGAGTCTTTTGATGATGAATGGTCTTAACTAGGTCTGCTGCGTCTCAAGCGGAAGAAATCGAGTGCGGTGTGACACTCGAACCTGGGACTTACGTATCACAAGACGGAGCTGCTCATCACTCGACTACTGAAGCCTAATTAAATAAGTTGTTGGCGAGGCTCGTGAAGTAATCAGCACCAATTTATTAACAGAGCAAAACTTAGACATTTTGTGCGAACGAGTTTGAGAAATAAATTTGCGGGAATTGTATTCCGAATTATCACGCCTACCAACAAAAAGTTCAAAATGGAAAGGGGTGAGAATTCGCAAACCAGATCATCTCATATGTTTTGGTCGTATTTGAGTGTGTAGTAAAGGTCAACACATAAAAATTGACAATTTATTGAAATATTCATCAGATCTCCTCTAACTGAACTAAGATTTATGTCGTGGATTGTTGTCAAACGGCGGCTTTTCTAAATAATATTCATTCTAAGCCTTATCCGCTTTACAGTAATATTTTACATATGTTGTCTTCAATCAGGTTTAAAGCGACATGCCGATTACACCTATTTTAATAGGGTTGAATAAATAACACATTAACAACTAAAGTACATAAATATTTATTCAAAAGCGTTATAGAATCCAACAAGATTTCAATATGAGAGTTTAATGCTGATAGGCCGGGTTTTCCATCAACAAAATGTAAGTACAATATTGACAGCCTCTCAAATGTTTTGAGAGCGAACCCAAGAGTTCAGTTTAACGAAAGTAATTAAAAACAAAAAAATTCTACGTTCATCAGCTAGAGATTCAGATTCAAAGTCATGTTCCAAAGTCATGTTTGGAACGTTCCAAAACTCACGATGCCCAATGTGAAAAAAAACTAGCTCTGATGCAACCAAAATAGTTAGCTTTAAATAAAGCTGCTCAAAAATAGTGAATTCTAAGACTCTAATCTAATTTCAAATTGCAAAATTCCTGAAAAATTTTATCTAGAGTAAAATTATGGATTTCCAGAACAATTTTGCGTACTTTCTAATTTTCTCTGACAGGTTCTGAACAAGGAAGATTGTATTAACTATGTTTCGTTTATTAATTAATAAGGGTGAGAAACAGCAATTTCGAACATTCGTTTTCCTCTGGAAGCAATGTGGGAATACTCATGCGTAAAAAGTTGAAGCATCTATGAATAACAAAAACTGTTTCAGTAAGCACGGGAAAAAAACTAAAATGATTGTAAAAGGAAAAATGTTTAATATCTGACTAAGAATAAAAATTTTGAAACTCGAATATTGAAAAAATATGTTATCTATTCTGACATTTTTAAGTTAGATGTAGAAAACAAATGAAAATTTACATTTATCAACTGAAATTTCTTCTTTCTGAATGGGATCGACAAGATAAGCGTTCTGTGTACAACATCATCTACCTTGCTGTCTGGGGGCACGGTGACCTAAGGGTGGCGCGGTGACATCTTAGTGAAAATGGTAAAATTTTCTGATTTTCGATTTTTGAGTTGTGATTCTTATGGTGGCAAAAAAAGGACATGATCGTTTATAGATATTGATTTTTTCTTTCCAAAATTCTATTTACTTTTGTTCTAGCATAAAAACTGTATGTGGAGATCGATTTGGGTTGAAATGCAAAAAAAACCTTATTTACCCGTGAAATCGCCATTATTGAAAAAAAAGAGAAAAAATACACGAAAAAAATATGTTCTAAATCTACTTTTACCTACTATGTTGCGCTTAGTTTCGTCGTACCATGTATTTAAGCTTTTCACTATGTCCACCTTAAAATACTATAATACATGCTGTTACACGTATATATTTTACACTTGTATTAGAATTAGTATGCTGCTTGAATTAGTAACATTCAAATAATGTATTTGGTGTACATTTAGCCGGGTGTTGGCTTCTTCATGAAATTTGTATATTTTTAAAAATTAAGTTTGCATCTTTATTTTATTATTTTCAAGACGAAAATGTGAGTTGAATTTTTCTTGCAGTTATCTCAACAATTCATTTTAAAAATTTGTTATTGCACCTTCTTCGTTAAAGCAGCAATGTATGGACGACGTTAGTAAGCAGATTGTCATCCATGGTGGCTTCCTTTGGTGTGAGGTCAAATTAACTATCTACTCCCTCTGGTCGGAAACAGTTGGTGCACAGCCGGGAAAACACTACAACATTAGTGTTCCGGAAAATATTTGGGATATTAATTTTTATCTCTGTCTGTAATACTTTTTTAAAAATGTGGCATTGGAAGTATAATGTTCGAGTTAAAATTTTAGATGTTTTTACCAATTCACCAACTGTTTTCGACCAACATCAAAAGTTATGTGAACCAAATGCTTCCGACGGAAAGGAAAATAATTTGCATTTTTAGGTTTACTCCACTGTATTTTTTGAAGATGAGTAATGGTTTTAGAATAGTGAACTATTTACAGTATGTGGAAACATGAAACAACTATCGACATTGATCATTCTACTAAGATATGTTTTGGTAAAATTGAGCTTACCAAAATGCTATAAAACAATAAAAGTTGCCCACACACAACATATTATTAAAATATAAACATATTGATTATGTTTATATTTTTTTGAAGCACTTGACTATCAATAAATAAATTTGTATGTTAAAATGAGTGTGTATTTTTTTGTACTTTTCGCAAACCACGTGGTATTCAGAGAACTGGGATTTTCTTGCAATGTACTTGGCAGTGAAGAAACTTTTGTGTGGTGCGAGTGGCTGTCAAGAAATTTTTTCGTGTGGTGCAACTGGCTGTCAAGAATCTAAAGTTGCATCGTCCTTCAGTCCTTCATCGGGACTGTCATGTTTCTATATAATTATGTAATTAATTACTCAGAATAAGATTTTTGGTGAGAAAAATATAAATATTTCATTGATACAGAATTTATAAGGAACGAGTTTCCTCTTTCCAGTAATTTCTCACTCAACTTTTAACATCTTATGCAAGAGACAGTATTTTTTTAATCAAATCCTTTGATGAATATAGAATATAGAAAAATTATTAACACATTCGAGAATTCGTAATATTTTTGTATTGAATGTAGCGTAGAAGATTAGTTGGCAAGTGAATTCATAAAATAATATTAAAGGAATATTGGATCAGCAATGTGCCTTCTTAAGATTTACACAAAATCAAAATATATTCTGGTGCTAGTCGTCTAAATGAATTGGTTCTACGGTATCATTGTTGTAGAATTATTATTTTTTGTCCTCATTTACACGCTATTGATGAATCTCCTACTAGATTCCTCAGTGTGCCGTAATAAATTTATATTAGATTAATCTGTGCGCCGTAGGGAATTTCACATGAAGTTCATCGGCCTGTTGTAGTGAATTAACTTTAAACATATCGTTATGTCGTAAATTCCTCCTGAATTCATTTGCATGTGATAGTGAATATAAACTAAGTACACCGGCATGTCGTAATTCCCCACTAAATACATCAGTATGTCGTGAATTTCTACTCAGTACACCCGGAGAAATACGTTGAGCACGGCTGACCGGTTCATTTTAAAAGAGGTAAATTGTCTTCACAAATTAATGGAAATTTTTGGTCCTGGATTGCTATTAGCTGGCACTTCAGTAGAAAAACAGGCGTTGATAGAGCAATAAAATAATGTTTTGAAAATATATTAAAGTTTGGGAATGAAACATATTTTAATAAAACCTGACTTCATAATTATTTTGTGGATGTATATATGTTCTTGTGTCACCCTATATATGTGCTCTCTATTGAATTAAATGTAAGAGGTAATAGAACACTATTTCAAAGTCCTCCAGCATTAATGCATGGAGATTCTCCGATGAGTAATAGACAATGTACCGAATAGAAATAAAAATAGGTTTTGTGTGAAGGCTCGTCCTTTTTATGTGAGACAGTAGAAAAATAAAAATTTCGAAGGACTAGAGTACAAAACGATGTGAGGGCCCCAAAAAATGTAAGTTGTGTTTCGTGTTGTTCTATAACATTTTGTGTGTACAGCTTACAGAGAAACACAAGACGGTTAACATTCAGATGAATGCAAGGAATCTGTACCGGAGAATCTGCGGAAAGTTGAGGTGATTCCCGTTCCTTCGGATTTTTCATCGATTAGCTTTTTACATTCAACGGATACAATCAATAATTGAACTCTTGTGAGAATCTTCTTTTTTTTATAACTCGGCTGAACTGAACTACATTCAGCCTCTTAATTCTACGAGTAAATCTTTTGTTATAGTTAACTGGGCTGTACCCGGATTCAACTGGCTATAACTACCTACTTGAATTCGTTTGAAAATATTTGTTCATTGTTGTTAATATGCTTGTATCAAGAATTATTGACGAGTACAAATCTTTTTATTCTATTTCAAATTTTACAAAGGAAAACTGCTAAGATTTCAACTTCACTTGTCAACTTATTCGTCTGGAAACCGAAATAAGTCATAGTTTTTAAAAATGTACTACTTCACTGCGTAGATGCCTAGTGTGTGAAATTTAATTTTTCATAATCAAACAATTCAAAAAGAAGATAACCTTTGTTTCAATCTCAATGATCCAATTCTAGTATCATATTACATAGTTTTAATTTTCTCATGGAACCAAATTTTGACACCACTGAAGTCACAATGGAAATATGATTATTCAGATAATTAGTTTTTTTTATCAATTTGTACGATTCACATTATAATAGTTCAGATACCAATTTTAGATTTCCTAGATTTTGTGAGTTGTAGACAAGTTAGTGGTTTGGTTAGTTTGTGCTGTTCTGTTCTGTGATCTGTTCTGGCTTATTGTTGTAACACCGTCTGAAAAGACGAAAAAGGCCATATATATATATATATATATATATATATGTATATATATATATATATATATATATATATATATATATATATATATATATATATATATATATATATATATATATATATATATCAAGGACTACTATAAACAGGACGTGCACCGCCATATAGCTGACTACGCTTGCGGAGGCCATTGCATTCTTAGTAACATAACATTTTCTATCGAACAAATTGATCGAAAATTGCTTCTTTCAAGCAATAGAAGGAATAATAAGGTTTTACAGTGAATTTTAAATGGTTTAAAGCACTGTAATGCTTTGAAATACCAATTTTAACCGGACTTAACATGTATTATTGTATGAGCTTAGTGGCAACTTTATAGAAAGCTGAGTTGCTGCAGTTTTAGACTTTACAAATTGATTATAGTTAAACGTTTTCCAATACAAACAACCAAACATACAAACATTCACGCATATAAACAAACAGACATAGAAGCAAAAACCTACCAAACTGCAGCGATTAGTCAGCCAACCGGGCTTTCTTTACAGAGGTCTGAAGAAGGACTGCCTTCTTCTGCTGATCTTTCTCTAGGTTATGGAGTCCATTCAATAGAAAATTTGCCATACGATGGAACATCTTGGGACAGTCAATGTTAATTCCAATGAAATCATCAGACTAGGTCCTTTGTGCAGCGACTTCATCATGACACACAGCATAGAAGTGGCCCTGCAGTTACGGTTGTTCTCGGCCATACCCCTCAGCACCCCACCAGAAAATTGAACTGTTGGTTCGATCTGTACTTCATCTACCAAGAGAAACGCATTCTTCAGCTGCAGTGTCTGGACTTTGTCAAATGTTTCCCTCAGAACCTGGTCCTTGTCAATAGATGATGTGATGTACTGCAGCTTGCGTTTGCATGGCAGCACCAAAAAGTCTCTGGGCTGTTCATAATTAATTACACTTTGGGTATGATTGAAAAGAAAAACAATCATTCATAGAAAACTGCTTCTGTAATAAAAGTTCCAATGACGTGTCAAGAATACCAACTTTTTCACCTTCTCGGTGTCGACACAGGCTGATGTGTGAGCTTGAAGAAGAGTGATAACATTTTGGATCGTTTTGTCAAACGGGATGTCATAGTGCATTGCCAAGCGCACAGTTTCGTCAAACTGAGTATACGATCTCAAACCATTGTTGGGATGAAGTGTTTTAAACAGTGGTACTAATGCCGTTCTTGAACGCACTGAGCGTTGGTGGGGAACACAAAGTGGGCTTGTTTTCGACAATCACAGACAAACAAACAAAACAAAAACGTATGTTTCCTATAAAGTTGCTACATAAGAAATGTAACGGCATTGGTTTTTAAAGATGCCTTATCATAAAATCGTTAAGTGGTAAGTATTCTCTGCATAGTATCATAGATGATAGAACAGCTGTACCTACGGGTATACGTAAACATTCACATCACGCAATGAACGTTAAATATACATGGGGAAAGAAATGAAACTTCATTTTTTCAATGATGACTTAAGAGGTAATTATTGGTGATACATATAAATTCTGACGTGGTAGGTATTATAGGCATTTTAGGTGATAAGCGAAATATTTTCTTTAGGTACAGCTTAGACTTGACATCATTACATTTAACTGAATTGGATGTTTAACATCCGAGAAAGACCGAAAAGGGAAAATTATGAGAGCGAAAACTTAAAACATAAAGTTGTGATGGTTATTAAATTGAAATTGTATTTTCTAATTACTTGTTGACCGTATGGTATGGCTTGCTGATGATCGATTTAATTTAATCATTAATACAGTTATCTGTATACATCGTGTTTAATATGAACGGGCGTTACATATCAGAGAAAAAGAGTAAAAAAATAAAATATAACAGTGAATGCTGCATTCACTGAAGTTGTCGGTCATGAACAAACACACAAGCCTTTCTTTCGNATCAAGGACTACTATAAACAGGACGTGCACCGCCATATAGCTGACTACGCTTGCGGAGGCCATAACATTTTCTATCGGACAAATTGTTCAAAAATTACTTCTTTCAAGCAATAAATGGAATTATAAGGTTTTACAGTGAATTTTAAATGGTTTAAAGCACTGTAATGCTTTGAAATACCAATTTTAACCGGACTTAACATGTATTTTTGACAGGCTGCACTCACTGAAGTCGTCGGTCATGAACAAACACACAAGCCTTTCTTTCGATCTTGAAATAATCAAGTTCTTGTACTGCTTGTGCAGGTTACGTTCAGGTTTGAAAAGCATGAAATGAAGTAATCTTATCCTTCTGAAGAAAATACCTCAGTTGTTGGTCTTCCACTTTCGCCGGGGGAGATGCAGGTTTTGGAGATGGCAGACATGAAGCAGGCACATTGAAGATACTGGGAGGGATTTCACTTGTTCACACAACCCCACACTTGTTCGGCATTTTTAATACATATAATTAGTAATAAACTTTTTAGACAAACAGCATCCACTTAGAAATGCAGCAATGTGCCTCGAAACAAACAACAATGTCCGACTCAAACCTAGCGACAGACTACGACAATGTTCGCACTATGACAGATAGAGGATAACTGAACGCAGTGAACTGGCCTCCGCTCCAGCAGTCAGCTACATGGCAGTGCACGTCCTGTTTATAGTAGTCCTCGATATATATATATCTATATATATATATATATATATATATATATATATATATGTATATATAAACTTGTTATTTGTATACAGTCTGTATTCATGCTAAGGAACTATGATCCTTATATGTAGTTCATCGCCCTACAGACCTTATTTTTTTCAAAATTAGCATTGAAAAAAGAGATTCTATGCATAATACTTTATTTTGTGACTATGAAATCGTAGAGTTGTTTAAAAGTTTTAATATTATGTATTTCAGCGCTGTATTATTTTATTATGTTCTAGGAACATAAGTAGGCGCATAAAATCAGTCTCATATGCATCACATTTTCTGCATTTATGTATAGAATACCTTCTGATAAATGGATATTAAGACGATAACGCTGCAATCAAAGTGTTCCTTTTTGCACTCGTTCAATTTATCGTCCACGATAGGAACACTTCACGTTCATTCGAGCGTCATTGCATTTTCGATGAACTGTTGCAAAGTTCGTTATCACCTAATTTCTACTAGCGGCCCCTTCAGCATTCACGTAGTGGTAAGATATAGTCGACTTTAAATCTAAGCATTGTTGGCTGAAATCGTACGAAAATCTGAGCTTTTCATATTGATCTGGAACGTACACATTTTTAGTTCTGCAAGCCACACTTAACAGCATCTTTATGATGTAAAAAGTTAAAATTTTCAACTTATACTTAAATATTCTTATCTTCGTGAGGCTAGTGGCCAAGTAGGTGGTAAACTAATTACATATATGCCGAGTTCTTTACTTTTACGCAACTGTAGGAAGTTCTTTCTGCGAAGAACAAACGCTGCAGCTGCTAAATAGACTCACTCCTGCTGTGAAATTAACCCTTTCGGTACTGACGGCATCTCTGGTAGCCGCAGTCATTTTTTGCCTATTAAGATGCAGAGCAACACGTGTGTCTGTGCAAACGCTGGTAGGGCAGTGCAAGCTACAGTTTGATCAGGACAATGCAGTGACCGTAAAACATTACAATGCATCTTTTTTAAAATTTGATGTTAAATATGTTGAAAAGGTTTTGATGTTCGCATCATGGTACCGAAAGGGTTAACTTGGACGACGGTAAAGAAAATCAGAGTACGTAATTCTATTTTTGAAAGAGCTTAGCGTTCTTTGTGTTGCTTAATTTATATTGTTAAGAAATTCAAACTATGGTTATGGGACACCAATTTTATTGAATACTGGTACAGGCTTTAAAAGATCATTCATTTTTCTTGTGTTTTAAATAAAAAATATAATGAAGTTTCTTATCGGAGAACCTTCGAATGCCAGTTAGTCGCACTATGGTAAATTTCTTTCTAATTTACTGTGAACATTCATTTGTACCGAAATATTTGCAGCTTGATCGGGATACAACATCTTTGCTGCAATATTCAAAGACAATTTTACGAGTTTGCATTGTAAATTCTCATGAATGAGGGACATTTTATCGCTTCTCATCTTAAAATTGTGCGATTTCTTCATCCTAATACTCTGAACACTTTGTGGATGACGTCCAACCTTCTTAACCCTTGAAAAGAGTCTCTGTTTTTTAACGTCATAACTACATTGAATGCATAAAAAATGATTGCACAATTCGTTTAATTAATATTTTTCCTTTATTACTATAATGCAAATAAGAAGAAATGCAACATCACCGGGATAGAATACAATTATTTATCGGTTTTGGTGAGAAAGAGAAAATCTAATTCAACATTTTCTGCACGGTACTGAGGTCAAATTTGAAATTCAGTTGTCAGACGGGAGTTATCCCTAAGAGGCTGGAGTCATGCATATGCCACCAGGTATGATGTCGTCGGTGTCGGTGGCTTCCCCTAAGCCTTCAGCCATGCAGTGCCAGTCCACCTGCATGAGCTCCTCCATGTTTATGTTAGGAGACACCAGCATGTACGCGTGCTCTGGTGTGGGCAGAGCAAAGAGAAATATAGACACTAAAATTTAAGAGTTTGTTGTTTCAAATGAAAATTTATTCTCCAAAGAGAAGCTTTGAGATTTAGAGATAGCGACAAGTAAGATTGCATTAAATCGTTTGGTGATCGATTTGGTGTATGAATTTCTCGCTAAGTGATGGACCAGAAATTTCCTATTGTGTTCAAATCCGGTGAATTTGGAGACCATGCCCTCAAATTGTACCCTTTGGATCCCAACGAAACCAGATATTGCTCAGTAGCTTTGGCTGAATGCGGAGATGCATTGTCTTACATGAACACGATATTTTTTCAGAGTGACAAAGGCTGGTCTTCAAGCCAAGGTGAAAGTGTTTGATTTAAAAATTCACAATATGAAGCTGAGTAAATTTTAAAAATACAGGGAATTATTACAGGTGCTATTATTTCAATTGATTTTAACCAACAAACGGAAACAACCTGTAATGAGTTCCTAATTTTCAGTTGTTGCTGTCGATCAGGCAAAGAACTTTACGACAAATTAGCCGCCCGAAGAGAAGTAACCTATTTTAGGTCATCTCGTTTACTTACTGGTATGTCCGAAGCTCAAGAAATAGTTGTTGCAGTCGATCAGGACAACGTATTCGTTACCAACATTAGCAAGTCTCAACATGACGTTGCCATTTTGTTCTCCGAACACTGTGGAGGAAGGCAACGAGATGTCATATTACGGCCAAATTTAAGTCGGAATTCTTTGGCGCACTGTGTTTCTGATATATTTTAATTCATGAAACGTATCTCCATATGAGGTATTAATAAAATATGCAACAAAAGTGTTTCTTCTTAGTGAGCAAACAAGTTTTCATATAATTTTTTTATACATATATGTAATAATTCATTTTAATTCTTTCGTTATTCAGAGGATCTAATTTCCTGCGAAAATAACGCTTGTTATATGTCACAAATAAGTTGAGGTATAACTTTCCAGCATAATCTCGATGGTTTAGTTCAGGGGTTTGACTTTATTGAACTCAATGTCTAGCTATGTTGATGTATGCAAAGCTGTAGCAAAATAATGGGGACTTTTGACGAATACAAAATATTGTTGTATTAATTATGTGTTAGGAAATCATTTGTTTCGAAAACAGCTTAAATTCTAAGGGATGTAGGTTAGTACAGTGTCGGACTAGTGTTCAATGGTATCCATTATTGAAGGATAGATTTTTATGTCAATTATAAAAGGATATATTCTCACATGCATACTTGAAGAATATATGACTGTTCCATTCATATATCAGCCAATTGTATAAGCGTGGATAATGGTAAATAATGTGGCAATAAAATCATGACCAAAATTATGCTAACACTGTTCATATGAATAGTAATTATAATAAAAGTTATAAAATAAAAAACATATAAGGGAAAATAATTTATCCTCCTGAAGCAAATTAAAAGTTTAGTTCAGTTCAGGATTTTTCGTCATTACTGATAAGAATGAAAGAAATATATCGTCGCTCTAAATAAATAATCATCCATGGTTATAAGATAAATTTCAAAGAAAACTCTTAACATGAGCATGGATATTTTTTCTATATTCAAAAAGCAATTAAATATGTATAATTATTAAAGGATTGTCATTTTAAAGAGGAATAATATAAGGATTAGAAGAGTTATTGAGAGGAAGGGATTAGAAACATAGACTAAACTTTTCTATGAAAGAATCAAAAAGCGAGAGAACTGGAAAGCCTTTCCTACTTCATGAGCTCATATTCCTAATTTTATTTAATGTAAGGTGCACTTTTCAAATGAAGGCACTGCTGGTTGGAAATAACTGGTGTTTACATTTTTTATCGCTAGTTGGAAACAATTGGTGCAGATGAAAAAAGCTTAAAAATTGAACTCATACATTATTCTTTCAAAGTTATACATTGCATTGAAAAAAGTGCAAGAAAAAAAGACAAATAATTGATCTCTCAAAGATTTTTGGGAATATAAAAGAGAATATTTTCTGACTGTGCACCAACTGTTTGCGACAGGAGGGAGAATTATCTTAATGACAAGTGAGAGAATTATCTTAATGACGTGAGAAAAAGTTATCTTGATGAAATGAGGGAGAATTATCTTGATGACAAGAGGGAGAATTATCTTAATGACAAGTGAGAAAATTATCTTGATGATAAGAGGGAGAATTATCTTCATGATAAGAGGGAGAATTATCTTGATGACAAGAGGGAGAATTATCTTAATGACAAGTGAAAGAATTATCTTGATGACAAGAGGGAGAACTATCTTGATGACAAGAGGGAGAATCATCTTGATGATGTAAGAGAGAATTATCTTGGTTTCACTCACGGTCACTTGGTACGTTCGACATGGTGACGACCAACGCGTCGTCAACTTCCATTATGGAAATATTGGTGTATGCAGTGTGCTCCTCTCCTCTGTTCATGATAAATGTGTGTCTCTTTAAACTTTGAAGCCGAAAACTGTCTCCCACCAATCTATACTTAACATACAATGAAAGCGGTCGCGTGTTTTAAAATATACCTACTTCCTGTCCCCTCCATACCAAAGTCATTTCAAACAAGCCATTACCAAAGAGCTGAAATAAAGTGTTTGTCTGAAGCTAACAGTTATTATGGACACAGCAATTGAATCGCTGTCATAACAATATTTAAAATCAATGAGATTTACAGAAATATCTATATAACTTTTTATAATTTATGTTACATACAATTACGTATCAAAAATACATTTTTTTTAGCATTACATTTCGTATGTTTTTGGTGCGTGCATCTTAAACATTTTATTGAAGATACTAAAAGCATCAGATTACTGTACAGGCAAAACACGGGAATTTTTTTTCACTTTTGGCGCTACTACTGTCAGATAAAAAAATAGTAATAACAAAACAATAATTCATTAAAAAATATAATCGTTACATTTCAATGAAACAATGACACCCCTTCTGATTTCAGTTAAATAATTTTTCTTCAGTAATAAATAGGAAGAAATGGGACGGACACACACAAATACGTACAGAGAGACGGAGATACATAGTCAATTATATATGTAGATAATAGTAGTTCCGTGTAATAAATGTGTTAAAGTTAAAGCATGATTCATTCAGAGGTCAAAAGTAGAACTGAACTACGGTATACAGCCGAGTCCCGATATTAAGAAGTTGTTTGTACTGTTTCAAGTTTTGCAAACATGAATTCATTGAATATGAGAAACTGTATTCTTGACTCACTTTCCCAGTACGTATTCACTCAAGTACACAGTATTCACTGACGTACACAATATTCACTGATATACACATTATTCAGTCACGTACGCAGTATGTTGTGATGCTTGTATACATATGTTTACATAGGTGTATGTTGCACATGTGTACGCACACACGTTTACAAAGGTATCTATTGAACAGACTTACATATGTTTACATAGGTATATGGTGTACATGTATGTAAGATATTTTCAGTACGTAGCATCGCCTGCTCACCCCATGTAGTAGATGATCGAGCTGTTATACGGAAGGCTTTCATCCTCATCAGCACAACCACCGAAAAGACAGCTCATAAACCATCTCTCCTCGGCGGGTGGTGGTGGCGGTTCCTGCATCGACTCGAACACCTCGATGGTGATGCACGAGTACATCTTTTCTTCGTCATTGCCTTTCTTCAGGTACACCTTTGCAGGGAACATAGCCTCCAACTACGATGGAAGAAAAGGAATTCATATTATTCAATTGGGATTGTGCTCAGAATGGTAATTTCTTAGATGTTTTAGTCTTGGATACATGATCATAATGCAGGTACATGCAAAAATAGTTCCCACTTGCTTCGAACGATAATGTTTAGAATGTCTCAAGATTTTGCTGTCCCACCTCAATGGGCGCCCATACAGTATATCGTCCTATAACAGATTGGAATGTCAGAATTTTATTTTAAGTTCATTATAGATTATGCCTGTTTAACACGAATATGATAATATGAAGATAACACGAATATGAATTAAGTTATATACAAAGTTTGAGCCTTGATGTATGTATATAATCAAAATTAATATATTTATTGGAAGTCAAGGGTTAATGAACGTGTCATTTCCAGTTGAAAAGCGAAACGTGTTTCAAGTTTTTTTCGTCGTTTTTTTTACTAGTTTAGGAATAAAGCTAAAGATGAATAGACCCCTTAAGATCAGCAGATAAAAAGTATAACTTTTATTATAGAGTATCAATTTAATGCTAAGAAGGCTGAGTTAACTTTAGATTACATTCCCTAAGATAATGATTTTATGATTTTAATCATAACGTATGAGTACATCATATGTTTATTGACAACAAAACACATAATGCAATGTTGTGACATATGAAATGCATGTTGACATACACAAAATGTTTATCTCTTTTGAGTGTCAATTTGCAATGTAGGCTTAGAGAATCAATGACTAGAAAGGAATTCAGTAGCATATTTTTGAACTTGCATTTGGGATAAGCATACAAGCAATATAACTATTGTAGAAATAACACTCCTATAAGAGTTTTACATATACTCGCACTAAACTCAATTCACCTAAAAAACAGAGTAGAACAGAATTTGGCTACAGAAATATGGTAAGTGGTAAATTTTTGTGTTTTGTTCCGAAGTCCCATGCCGTCAAACACCAATCACGCACAGGCAACAAGGAAAAATTATAGTAAGAGAGGTAAGACTAGTCAAAGCACTGCCAGTGTTACTATAATACTACCAGTGTGCCTATTAACTTATATAATTAATGATACTCTTTGCACCTCGGCAGATGAGAGAGCAAAATGTGGAAAGAAAAAAAGTAGCAGCCATTTCAAGGGCAGCACAACTCACTGATCTGCTGACTCACTTAACTGAACTGCTGACTCACTGAACTGAACTGCTGACTCACTGAACTGAACTGCTGACTCACTTAACTGAACTGCTGACTCACTGAACTGAACTGCTGACTCACTGAACTGAACTGCTGACTTACTGAACTGAACTGCTGACTCACTGAACT